>LOJH01025195.1:5014-20190 GCA_001685095.1 Ellobius talpinus
CTGGGAATGGTGCCACCAAATGTCCTGAATCCTATATCAATCACGTCAAGATAACGCCCCACAGCATGGCTTATAGACCCATCTGATGTGAGCAATCCCTTAACTGAGAATCTCTCAGAGGACTCTAGGTTTTGTAAAGTTGAGAGTAGAAGCTATCTAGGGCAGGGGTTCCTTGAACTCCTTCTGCATGGCATACTCCAGATGCCCACTCTCAACACCTACCCTCTTCTGGCAATGTCTATCAGTGCTGAGTTTATTGCTTGTAAACTCCATCCTTCAAGACTCAGCTAAGAGCAATTTTTATGCAAAGATTGTTATTCCCATGGAGAATTATTCTCCTTGTTCCTCTAATTTTCAATTATAGCGCTTGTTGAACATTTATATTAATATAAATATATTAATGGGTATTTGCTCACATTTTTTTTATCTAGCCTCCTCTGCAGACTATGAAATTCCTAAAGTTAAAGACTGTGTCTGGAGCATATAACAGACGCTTAAAACCACTCTGCCACCCTAAAGCATCTTCATTGGTCTTGAGGAAGCCTCTTAAATGCAAATGCAGGGGTTTTTCAAACACATTTTAACTAGGAGTCAGGAATTTGACTGAATTACACCAATCTTCATATTGTTCTGGGCTTCCACCTCACTGCTGTAACCAGGAAAAGTATACTGACATATAAGCAAACTGTCATGAAACATACAACTAAACAGAACACAGGCATGTTCGCAGAGATGGGGGTTAGAACTTTTTTTCTCTAAATGTGCACGTATTTCTCATTTGAAAGCTATGCAATTGTTTTTCTTGAAAGTCATATATCACATGCATAAGCATATATGCCTTTAAGGACTTGCCTGAGATATTCTCATGGGGGATAGGAGCAGGCCCAGACCAAGACTGGGGAACAATTAAGCCTCGGTTTCTTTTCTGTGGCTCCACACAGCCAGAACCTTCTGGATCCCTCACAGAGCTCTGTATATTACAGCTGAATTACTGGATTGTGAAGATTAAGCTGACCTATAGAAGAAATGTTTGGATATGGGCCAAACAATAAAAGATCGCTAATTATTATACTCCATAGAGAAGGAGCCCTGAGACCTATAAAATTGTGCTGAAGTCAGATTACAAACTCGAGGAACATTATCTCACTTAATTACCTGTGGAAGTGTGTGTGTGTGTGTGTGTGTGTGTATTGGTCTTAGAGAAGTGGGTAAAGTGATCATACCCCGCAGTGACAATACTGAAGAGAGTTCATTTCTTCACATTCAGCATAATGGGCGACCTTTTAATTATACTCGTGCCTCTTCCATAAACATTAATAAAATGGTGATGCAGACCCACAGGACTTTTCAAACATAGAATTATTCATTTCTTAGTGAAAATAGTGTATGAATCAGTTTAAAAGAGTTACCACGTGAGAGCTAACACCAGCTCCACCCCTGGTAACACAGAGATCCACTACATTTTAGGTTAATGGCAAGAGACGCCTTTAAATTAACATCTCATAGTGAAGAAATTGAGCACTGCAAAACACCTAGCTTTATTTATCTTCTATAACTTCAACTATGGAGACAACACTGTTGAGAGCCAGTCTGCATGGCCAGTACAACTGTGTATTTCAGCTTGTTCAGTCCAGTTCCTCCAGAACAGAGATATGCAAACCATGTCTACTGAAGCTGGGGTGGGGCACATGTGACACATGCCAATAGTGTTCAGGGATTTTGGTGGGAGATCAGATGTGGAGGGACACATTATGCTCAGAAATGTTTTACCTCATTGAACAAAAATGTTTCTTTTAATGGACTTGTCACAAGTAAATATTAGACATATTCTTGAACAAGTTTTTCCCCTAAATTGAATGTTTTAAGGAACATTTTCATAATTCTAATCCATTACACTAAATCAATGTTCATGTGTGTGCAAAACAGTCATCTTAGTAAATTTTTTGTTGCCCACAACCAATTCAAAGAAAATTATGCTTTTTTCTTATAAACACTATTGGAACATATTTCAAAGAATGTTTTTTTTTTCAGTGCTGGGATGGATCTCAGGGTTCACACCTCTTGGATGAGTACTTACCACTGAACTGCATCCCCGGACTCTGAAACTCTTTTCTTTTTTGAGACAAGGTCTCACCACACAACCTAAGTTTGCCTCAAACTCATGATCATTTGCTAGGATCACAGAGCTGAGCTATCGTGCTAGGCTGGGATTCCCCTCTGTATGCTATGAATGTTTTATCACTATTGGTTAATAAAGAAGTTGCTTTGGCCTATGGCAGGGCAGAGTATGGTTAGGCAGGAAAACTAAACTGAATGCAGGGAGAAAGAAGGCGGAGTCAGGCAAAGGCTAGCCAGACAACGAGGAAACAAGACAGGCAGAAAAATGAGGTAACACCATGGGCACATGGCCATGGCAACACATAGACTAATAGAAATGGGTTGATTTAAGATATGAGAGCTAGCTAGAAATGCGCCAGAGCCATTGGGCCAAACTGTTATAATTAATATAGTTTCTGTGTGATTATTTGGGTCTGGGCAGCCAGGAAACAAAAGTGCAGTCTCCGTTTACACTGGAGTGAGTGCTCATGTAAGTACTCTTTGGAGGACAGATAATGTAATCTTCTGTTTTAAGTAGCTATTGGGTATAAAGTTAGTGCATTTCTGAGTCTAAGCCTTACCGGCTCTGTCTACAAAACGTTATGGGGAAAACTCTGCTGGCCTCATGCCAGGAACTGTACTTACAGTGACACTGTCCTTGTCCCTGTGAGGAACTCAGCAGTACAAGCTAAAATCTTAAGAATGCCCAGAACACTAGAAAGTTTAAAGGCTTGCTGCTAACTACCCCCATAATATGAATGTAGGGTTCGCTACTGTGTTGGGCATCATTCCCAGAGTTTTTGTGGCAAGAATGAACATTTTCTGGAGACGAAACACCAATCCCACACAAGAGCTTTCTGGCAGGGGTGGAGCTGGGCTCTCTCCATTAGGCTGCCTGAAGGAGCAGAGAAAGGCTAGAGACAGTTGTGCTGGTTATATTTGGCTGTTAGTGATCTGGAAAGAACTAAAAGGAGAGCCACTGGGGATTTCCCTGATTCCTCATTTCTTTATTTTTTTCTTAATTGATTTTTATTTCTCGCTGCAGGGTTTCTCTGCATAATAGCCCTGGCTATCCTGGAACTTACTTTGTAGACCAGCTGGGCCTCAAACACAGAGATTCTGCCTGACTCTGATTCCTGAGGGCTGAAATTAGAGGTGTGCACCTCCAACACCAGGCTCCTCATTTCTTGATTTGATTATTTGATGTGTGAAGACCCACCGTACATGTGAGGGGAGGAGAGATAAGGTAAATCAAGAAACAGGCGTATGTAAAGAAAAGATATGGACTAAAATGTACCTTAAAACTCATGCATTATATGCCCCAGGGCTCAGACAGAATACTAATCAGAAGAAGTAGGATGTGCATCGTTGTCGTGCAGGCTACTTTTTGAGATTTCCAAATTTATTACTACATCCATTAGACAGAGCATGTCCCAGGAGATAGTGGCCATGAAGTACATTATACTGCATTCTCGAAAATATAGCCCCTAAAACTAATATAGATAAAAAGAGAAAGTAAGACCACAGTAATTCCTGAATAATGGAATTAAAAACAATTATATATTCCTCTAGTTCAGAATAATCAGTATAGGCAGTAAAATAATTACTAGTTCAAAGGAAAACACTAGGCCATAATACCAGCTAAAGGGTAAGGGCTTGGGAGATAAACTAAGTCATAATCTTAAGATAAACATATCTTAAAAGGTAAAGTGAAATGCCAAACTGATGTGTGATTCCCCTCCGTATGCTTGAATGTTTTATTACCATTGGTTAATAAAGAAGCTGCTCTGGCCTATGGCAGGGCAGAATAGAGCTAGGTGGGGAGGGAGAGGGACAGGGACGGGATGGGACTAAACTATATGCAGGGAGAAAGAAGGTGGAGTCAGGGAGATACCCTGTAGCTGCCAAAAGAGAAAGACGCCAGAATCTTACCAGTAGGCCACAACCTCAAGTGATACATAAATAGAAATGGGTTAAGATATAAAAGCTAGTGAGAAATAACAGTGTTGCAATTTTTATAGTTTCTGTGTGATTATTTGGGTTTGGGCAGTTGGGAAACCAATGCACAGTCTCCTATTACACCAAACAGAATGTAAACAGGCACAAGAACCAGTTCTGAATGTGCCCTTCTCTTAAAAGGTGGGGATAAGGGAAGTTTCTAATAACCCATGGAGAAAAAAGTAAGGAAAGAACATGGTGAAGATGCAACGCAAACTTTAAATGGGAAAATATGCCCAGAAGAGCACTGAGCAAACTGCAGCATGGGTACCAGCATCAAAGCATCCACAGAAATCAGAAGAGGGATGACTGGAAATGCTTCAGAGCCTGCTTGCCACACTGCCTCCCACTGAACAGAATTCAGCAAATTGTTTAAAATGATTAAATCAAACCTCTGCCTTTCCCTTATACTATTCAAAATTACTGAAAACATACTGGGGCAGAGAAACAGGAGATCTCCCAGGTTTGCTTAATTTGGGGCAATGTCACTGGCTTCAGCACTGAAATGTGAATATAAGCAACATTTCATTCCACATTTGAGGTTCTCAAACAGGTGTGCTGTCCCTGTGCCCACTCTTCCATTTTTGCCCAAGTTTTTGAGACTGAGTGTTCCGGAGTCTTAAGACAACAGAGAAAGGCCACCAGGCTCTATCAGACATTACATAAATGACAAACAGATTTCATGTGTTAATCCATTGAGGTTTCAGATTTAATTTGCTATAAAAATATAGCTTACCCTAGTCAACTAATACAGAGCCAATATACAATAGCAGACTCAAAATCCAAGTTGATTTCTCTAACTAATATGAAGGATGACTTGGTACTGGATAACCTCTCAGAAAATAATTCATTTCACGAGAGATCACGGGAAAAGTGCTAACTCACTTGATGCTCAAAACATTTTTAATAAAATCTACCATGTATTCCAAACTAAGAAAGAATTTTCAACAAAATAATGAAGTAATTTTTGTTATTGTTTTGCTTTTTGGCAGGGTCTCTCTCTGTAGCCCAGGCTCACTTAAAAACCCACAGTGGTTTTCCTCTATAAGCCTACCCAGGCATTACTATTCTATCATGAGCCACTGCACCCAAGTATCAGAGCATGTATCTGAAACTAACCACTAATATTAATTACAAACTACTGTAAAATTTCTAATTTATACATAGGAAAATGATGCATATTAGCATCCCTATTGCTTAGCATTGTTTGTCAAGTCCCAGAAAATGTGAAGCAAAAGCCAAAGGAAAATAGGTAAAGGCATAGGAATGAGAGAAATGTGATGTGGGTAGACTACATGGAAAAGAATCAACAGAAGAAAAAAACGTAATCCAGTAAAGTAATAAAATGTTTAAATAACACCTGTCTTTTTTCATATTATCAAAAAATTATTGGAAAATATATTTGAAGCACCTCATTCATAAAGGCAACAATATGAGAATTGCATATTACAGCAATCCTAATAATTACATAGCTTCAAAAAGTCTTGAACATTTCAAAATAAACATTTCTCTACATATTGATTTTTATATTTTAATTAAAACAAAAGTTCAAAAGAAAGTAGAGAATTTGACAAAGTAATTCTTAATAAATATATTCATTTGGATATAGACTACCACAAACATTTTAGAGTTATATAATTACACATCAGTCATTAAACAGTGAGCACAGGAGAATGAATTCTGGATCAGGCAGAGGCTGGAGAGATGGTTCAGCAATTAAGAGCACTTACAGCTCAAAAGGACCAAGAATTGGTTCTTAGTTCACACACTGCAAGGCTCACAATTACCTGCAATTCCAGCACCAGATGATCCAAATGCCTCTTCTGGCCTCTGCATACCCCCCCCACACACACACGAAAATAAATCTTAAAATCAAAACTAAATCTGACAGATCCTCCAAGACAGTGGTTCTCAACTTGTGGGTCATGACATCATGAAGAGATCAACAGACCCCTTCACAGGGGTCACCTAAGACCCTGGGAAAACACAGATATTTATATTAAATTCGTAACAGTAGCAAAATTAGTTATGAAGTAGCAACGAAAATGATTTCATGGTCGGGGTCACCACAGCATAAAGAAATTGTACTAAGGGATCACGGCACTAGGAAAGCTGAGAACCCCTGTGTTGAACATGACCAGTCTCTTCTGCTAAAGGATGGAGAGTGAGACATTTTCCCAAGCGGAGAGTGAAGTGGAAAGGACAGGAAGGCTTTCACAGACAACTGGAGGTCAGACATCACTGAGCAGTCACCACCCTGACTGAGGGCATCAGCTTGTGCTTGGATTTGTCTGTGGTGGTGCCCTATATCCCGGCAGCCACACTAGTTAGCCACAGAGGCCAGGCAGTGGTGGTGCACGCCTTTAATCCTAGCACTAGAGAGGAATATAAGGTGAGGTAAGACAGGAACTCGCTCTCTTCAGTCTGAAGATTTGATAGAGGTAAGAGCACTCTAGTGGCTTGGCTGCTTTACTTTTCTGATCTTCAGGCAAGCTTTATTTATTAAAATACAAATGAAACATCACTACACCACTGCTCTAAGGGAACGATCAAAACAGAATTCTAAGCAGAATTTTTCTTTGCAAAGAATCCATCTGGTACATGAGCCACACCACACTGGTCACATGAAGCTGTGCCTAGCTGTAGCTACTATGGAATTACATTCACAGGTTCCATGAAAGGTAGAGAAATATAGTGTAAACTGCATAAACCCAAGTAGTAGAGGAAGGTAGTTATAAATATCAGCTAAGCCCACATGATCAGTTGCAGAAACAAGGATTATAACTGAAATGAGTGTTTCTGGTGTATTAAGAATGCATTGGTACAGATACTTTCTTTCCTTATCATGTGATGTAACATCAATTACAAGAATATCAATGGTTATATTTTATATACTAAAATTATGTTCCCTCAAGGGACATTGCCACCTAGTTTAAATTTATAATGCATTTGTGGTTATATGAGGGACAGTTATGTTAGGTGTAATTATGGCTTGGTTAAATATATAATTCGTATGCAATATATGTGGAATAGTTAATATCAATTTAGGTGTAATTATGACTTTGTTATTTTTTTCATTTGGAAATTAATCACAAGGATATATGATTGTATGCCAAACTGTCAAAGGATTGACTTGTGATGGCTATTCTTGTTTGTCAACTTGACTACATCTGGAATTAACTAAAACCCAAAAATGGAGGAGCATACCTGTAAAGAGAACTCTACTTGATATGAAGTGGTCAGACATATCTTAAATCTTTAGAGGTAGGAAGACTCATCTCTAACCTGGGTCATGCCTTCTTCTGGAATATAAGGAATCTTTTGCTTTGCCCTTTTTTTGTTTTTGTTTTTGCCTTGCTAACAAGTCCATTCCTTCACTGGCATTAGAGAATCCTCTTCAGGATTCCAGCATATACTGAAAACCAGCTGAGACATTCAGCTTCATGGACTGAAGAACTATTGTATTCTTGAACTTCTGTTCATAGGCAACCATTGTTGGATTAGCTGGACCACAACCTGTAAATCATTCTAAGAAATTTCTTTTTATATATAAAGACTCATTTGATAAATTCTGTTACTCTAGAGAATCCTGAATAATATAGTCACGTAAGGTGAATATCTTTATTCTAGAAAACACATGAAGTTATTCAACATGAAGGGTTATGATGTACCAGTATGTCCCAGGACATCTACCAAATGTCTTACATATACACACATACTATATACCCATAATATACATTACATCTATGTCCATATATGTATATATATGCACAGACATACATATATAAACATAAAGAAAACTGAAAACAACAACTGGTAAATATGGGTCATGGCACTTTTCCATAGTTTCAAAATTTCTCAGATTACAGTAGAATAAAAGCATGTCAGGGTCTTAATACCTATTTTATAAAATATAGTTTAAAAAGAACTATTTCTAAGTTATATTATTTACTGTGGGTTTAAACTGGATCATTAGATTAGGTAAACAAATACAGGTTTACATCTGTCTTATGCCTGCTCCTGTGCGCATATGACTGACACAAGGTAGGCACTGGGACTTGGATGCTGCTGGGGAGAAGACGTGCTGGGGGGAGAGGTAGGTGAGACAGCATGAGGGAGAAAATGTTGTACCTCTGCACAAGCTTTGTAAAAACTATATAACTCTTCAAATCATATGCACAAAAAACCCTCAACAGATATTTTAAGAACCCAAAGAACTGATTTTGCTTGAGTTCAGTAAATTTCATTTTGGTTTAATACCTTACTTAGCATTACAAATAAAATAAGGTTGGTTACTAGGGAATGTTGAAAATCTTTTAGATTTACATAAGGGTTTGAGTATGTCTTGTCTCAACCACTCGGGAGACATGTCTCTAATTTTGAAGATTTTTAGATTCTGTTAATTATATATGCTGGGTAGGCATCCTCAGTTCCAAAATTTAAAATCCAAAAGTGCTACAAATGCTTCAAAAATCGAGCAGTAATTCAAAATGTTAGGATTTTACAACCCTTGGATTTTGACTGCTGCTTTTTACCAGACACAATCTGCTGCTGGCAATAATCTCCACTTATTAAAGATTTGGGTTATTGTTGTTTTCCCTCTTTTGTGTAGTAATACTCTGAAAGAGAAAGAAAATGGAGACTAAAATTTTAATCCTCTGGGTAGATAATGCATCTTATTATTAGAACCATAATTTTAGTGTTTGAAAAGGTGAACTATGATTATTAGGGAACATATTGTTTAAGTGAAAGTGTACATTATGGTTGCCTGAAATGTGAGCCTGAAAGATGGCAAACAAAAACAAAGACCAGCTTAAATCTATGACTGATAAATGTGTGCAATCTTTTAAAGGACAGAAGAGTCAATAATTAATAAAGACGAGTGTTCAGATTTATTTGGAAATTCACAGTTTCTAGTGGTACTACAGCTTTGTAGTTACATATTTAAAACCCTCTTCACAACACAAAAGTGTGACTTACCACTCTAGCTTGGCTCTCATCTGGATTTCTTTTCAAGGACCTGCTATACCTTCAGGCCCTGTTGCTTTGAATAGCTAATTGTGCAGATGGGAAGGGGGAAGTTCATCCCTAAAACATACTGTTAACCTAAAGCAGCAACTTAAACAAAAAAAGGCTTTAAATAAATCACATTACAAACAACACCAAGAAAGGTATTAGACAAATTTAAAAACAATTATTAACGAAAGTGCTCAATAAGTTATAACTTAATTTTACAACACAAAATGGTCAATTCTCTCAGAAACACATTTCACTTTCACTCATCTCAGTACAATCGCACATCAAGAAACCAATTTACTCAGACACTGCCAATTTCTTAAGGGAAAAAGGGACCAACAGAGACAGACGCTGACACCTCACACATATATATCTGCACATTGTAGCCAACAAAAGCAAATATCAAGGAATCATATAATCCTGCTAGACTTAACCAATTTAAACTGAGTAAGGCCTGACACACTCACTGGCTGCTTCTGTGACTATGTACAATGGCAGTGACTGGGCCATGGGAAACCTGGTCTTGGTGATGTGAACATTTGGAGTATTAGTGTTTGCTGTGAACAAATCATCACAAGTAGTTAAGTGTGTTGAAAGGTGAATTTATAATAAATTTGTTTTCTGGTATCTGTCATTTCCAAGAAAATATCTTACCATTTCACTGAGTTAATAACTCAGGAAAACAAATAACCCAATCCAACTAAATTCAATGAAAGCAAAAATGAATCATCATCTTTTATGGAAAATGATTTAAGAAAATTTCAGAAGGTGTTTATTTCCAGTGAGACTGCTGAGCAACTCTAAGTTGGCAAGTCTTTAGGATCTTTATGCAAATGACCCACACTGCTGAGCTTCAGGCACGGACCACCTTAAAGCCTTGTAGTGTTTGCAGCTTCAAAAACCTAATAAAGTTACAAAACAAATCAAATGACAAAAACATCCTCCCTCCTCTTCCAGTGGCATTATAAATAGACAAAAGGCACATAAATATGGGAAGGTGCAAGAAATAGGAACCAAGCTGAAGGAAGAGGTTTAGGCTTTCATTCCTATCCCACCCAAAGAACTGGGCTTTCAAATTACTTTTGTCCCAGTAATTATCTGTGAAAAAAACCAAAACATCTTTATAAAATGCCTATCATCTTTATAGGGAGAGATCAGTCTTGTAAAACTGTAGTTCATCAGCCAAGATTGACACAATCCTGTTTCCTTTCTAAAAAGGCAAAAAACATAATTTTTGAATACTTTCCCCAATATTTTACCCCTGCCCTAAACCCTTCAAATACCACAGGCTGTTCTCCAAAGAACAACAAAAAAAGTCTTCAGTACAAATGTCCAGTTCCTTTTAGATATGTCCCGAGACTGCAGTAACACCAAACGCTCCTACGGTGATCTCCTTGTTTCCTTTGATTATGTCATGCAGGCTCGGCAATGACCCCGACTTAGTCTGTATAAGAGCTTTTATTAATTTTCCTTGGTCTTGGACTTTAGACCGCCTTCGTTTTAAAGCCCTCTTCTCAGTTTTTGTCTTTTGGGTCTGTCCATTGCACAGACTTGTACAAGCTGAAATGCCACAAAAATAGGACTCTTCTGACTGTGATGAAGTTTCTGAGCTTCCCTCAGATGGAGGGCCCTTGTAAGAAGAGTGATAAACTTCTCCCATATTAGAAAAATCTCTCTGGTTCGTAAAGGGCTTTCTTCCTTTTATGTCTCCATTGGCTATAGAGTGCAATGGATCTGCAGGCTTTATTGTCTCAATTTTTTCCGTTTTGTACTTGCAACGTTTCTTCTATAACAGAAATAAAAGCACAGAAATTACTCCTTCTTATTAGACATGAGATATAAAAGAGGAAAGTACTACTGCCTATGAGAAGTAAAGCAGTGTTTTACACACACACACCACTCTTCTGTTGTGAATAGATGAAATCACTGACATCCCAGTTTGTAAATGCTACTTTAATTCAAAGTTCCAACAGCTTATAGTCACTTATGCATATAGACTTAGAGACAACTGACATCTGAATACCTCTATGTGTCAGATGGTACACAAGTTACTTCCTTGTATATTTTATATGTTAACCTTGAAAGATTTGTTTTTGGCTCCTACATGAAAAAAATCAAGCTTTAGAGATGTGGCTCCCTGCCTAAGTTACAAAACAAAGTATCAAAGGCAGAATCAAACTGTAACCTACTTCGCACTAATTAGAAATTCTATTATCTACAGTCAGTTATTGCTAATCAAATGTTATGTAATTTAAGAGGTTAAAAAGAAAATCAGGCTTTATAGCCAAGGTGGAAAAATCTCAAGACCGTAAACATTACCTACTATCTCTAATGAGACATCTAAGTAAACCAGTCTGAAACTTTTAAGATGGGGTTGTTAGAACCGATGGGCTGTTGAGAGGATTACAGAACAGTGCTTGCACTGTGCCTGGCATGCATCAGAAGCTCAGTAAATAATGACTTTCAGCACTTTTCTTCTCTAAATGGTTGGATAATAATAATTTAGGCATCATAGGCCTCTTAAACATCTCATTAATGTATTCTTGATTTTTACTTTGTTATCTTTTAAAAATGAGAAAATACTTATTGGCTCCTATAATGTAGGAAATAGGCTACAGTTTGATGACCTCTCTAGATATTATTTATACCATTATCACAACTGAAAACGAATGCATGGGAACTGAGAAGACAATTCAGTTAGTAAAGTGCTTGTACAGTAGGAATGAAACTCCAGGTTTGATCCTGAATACTGTATAAAATATGGTGATGCATGTCTGTAACTTAGCATCTGAAGTCAAAGGTGCAGACAGAGAATCGGTCATTCTCAGGCACGTAGCAAGTTTGAGGCCATCCTGTGGTACCTAAGACTTTATCTTAAACAAAAAAAACCAAGGGAAAAAAAATTAACATTATGGTTGGGTATGATGTCTCACTCACATCTATTATTCAGCCCTTGCAGGAGGGACAGAGGCAGGAGGACTGCAGTGAGGTTGATGCCAGCCAGGGCTACATATTATAGTCCAAGAAAAGCTGAGCTACAGTGTGAGTGAGAACTTGTTTCAAAGAAAAAAAAAACAAAAACAAAACAACAACAACAACAAAAAATACCAAAAAACAAAAAGCAGGGCCAGCAAGATGGCTTAGCAGGTAAAGTCACTGGTTGCTGATAACTCACATGGTGGAGAACCGACTTCTCCAAGTTACCATCATCTGGCCTTCACACCCTAAATAAATGTAAAAACAACAAAATCGCCCAAAACAACTAAAAAGGAAAATTAAAATTAAAATAAACATTATGCAAAGGAATAAATATTAACATTTTCAGTATCTGTCTTTTATTTACTAACGCACAGCTTACAAAAGACTTCAAAAGAAAAAGAGTATTACCTTTTTCTCTGGAGCGAACTTGAGGGGTTCTACGATGTACAAATCATTTGGGTCTACTGTAAGTAAGAAAGGGGGTGTAAAATGAAAAGTGTATTATGCTATGACTAAACACCCAAAACAACATTAGTGATTATTTTATTAATGAAATGGATGGCAGGTATTAGGACAGGATAACCATATTTCTATGTTGAAAATTAGCAACCAGAATGGGCAAGGTGGGCTCTGAATTTGGTCAGTTATTTGAAGGCTGGTCATCAACCCTGAAGACAACCAACATTCAAGAATTTTCCATTTTATATTCTGAATTAAAAGTCATCAATTGATACAGGAAGGGTCCCATTCTTGAACGAGATCCATTCCCCACATGATGAAAACAATAACATTACTGGGCAAGCCAATACAAAGCCTACAGGTAATTCCTAAAAGATGGAGTCAGAAAGATGCATTAATGATGTACGTCAAGCAGTTGGAATCACATATAGATGCCAATTAGAAGAATATAAAGAGAGATTCAGGAATGCTTTTTTCTAACCCTTTATAATTCTGATTAAAATTAACTCTAAAATACAGAAACAGTTTGAATATGTAGTATATGTGACCATATACTCATGAAAAAACATTCTGACATGATGAGTACATTAGATGATTTATCTCTTTGTTTAGACAATTCTGTTACTTGGGACACTCCTATCCCTCCCTACAACACACACCTCTAAGCAGAGCTATGGAACTTTAGCCCTATTCAACAACTCACAGTCTGACACAGACTAATTTAGTAAACAGCAAATTTATCATTAAGTTACATATACTAGAAACATATTAATAACATGATCCAATCAGTGACAACTTGCATTATTATTCCTCAAAGGCTCTTTAAAAAGCCATTAAAAATGTAAAAGTATACAAATATTCCTCTAAATAGCCATCCCTATCCCAAGCTATTAATCTCCAGTTACTTTTTAAAACATCACGATGCCTTCCTCTAGGGATCCTGTTGTTAGAGTGACTTCCACACTGTAAAGAAATGTGGTGGGAAAAGGAAAAAAAGCAAAGCTAACACCACTGAATACCTGCCAAGGACACTACAACCTAATTCTTAGATTAGACCTACAAATAATTTTCAAAGTGGAAAAGCACACAAAAATGAATAAGCACACAAAGACATAGTACACTGTGAGCAAGGGCCTATAAACACAAATAAATGAAGATTTGCAAATAATTAGGATACCAGGATGACCACAGACTAGTATCATCTAAAGCCCATACCACCATGAATGTGCCTGATCTCAAATGTGGGCTATAAAGACATTGTACTTAAATGTATCTAAATATTAAAAAGCTGGAAAGTATCTCAAGAAACACACACACACACACACACACACACAGAGAAACTCAAACAAGGCTTTTTAACAAAACACAAAGATTTCTTGGAATAGACAATGTGGTAAATAAAATTTAAAACTCAATGGATGAATTTAGTAACAGATTAGATATAGCTGTAGACTGTGTAACTTAGAAAATGGATTAGGAAAAAAAAAATCACCAAAAATGTATCATAAGGAAGCAAAAGGGGGCTGGATTATGAGAATGTACTATTCTTGTAGAGGACCTGAGTTTCGTTTCTAGTACCCATGTCAGAAGCTCACAGCCCTGGGGATCAACTGGCCTCCAAGGGCCCTGCATTTGCAGTCATACAGCCACACATACTTCATTGTAAAATAAATCTTAAAAATAAAAATAACAAAATTTACAAAATAAAAAGAATACAGAGGGATGGATTAATACATTTATGAAACTGGAGACTTAAGACACTGAGGAATAAGTAATTATGTAGGGGGAAAAACCATAGCTGATAATTTTCCATTACTCAAAAAATATCTATGTAGAGATCTAAAGAGCTCAACAAATCTAACATAGGATTAAAGAAAAATTAAAATAGTAGTTTAAGGGGTGTGGTAGCAGGCAGACCTCCCTGAGTCAGAGACCAGGCTGATCTACACAGTTAGTTACAGGATAGCCAGAACTACATAGAGACATCCTGTCTTTAAAAAAAAAAAAGTATTGTCATTAGAGGGTTAGAGATCTAATGACAAATGAAATGAAATATACAGGCAAATTTCAATAAACAATACAAAATTTAAAGTCATGAGTTAGAATTAAGCAGGAAAAACTAGAACTAATGTAAAACAAAATTGAGCATAACAAACAGGGACTTGTTTGTTAATAAGATCATTGTATTGGTTCAGAAAGAGGTGGAAATGTTCCTTTAGACAGGAAATAGTTGTACCTTTCTGAAATAACCTATAAAGAACAATGACTGTGAACAATTTTCAACCTAAGTGTTATAATAGGGAACTAAATATCCAGTGCACCCTAAGAAAAAGCCTCCTGACAATGATGAGTGAGAGTACACTAAGCACCACAACACCCAATGTTCTAAATGTGCTAATGCATACTTTGAAAATGGTTGCATTCTGGGAATTGTGATTTAACAGTACCAGAAAACTTCATCACAACAATTTAAGCTAAACACTTAAACTTAAACTACTCTTACAAAGAAAATTGCATACCCATGTAACTTTACTAATTAAAAAGGAAGCCTATGGTCTCTAACTATGGCATATCTCAACAGGATCAAACAGAAGCTTATTAAGAAGATGAAAGAAAGAAAGGAAGGG
>LOJH01025196.1:5381-18837 GCA_001685095.1 Ellobius talpinus
TGTGGTTGCTGGGAATTGAACTCAGGACCTTTGGAAGAGCAGGTAATACTCTTATCCGCCGAGCCATCTCTCCAACACCTTCTTTTTATTTTAACTAATTCTCTGAGAATTTTGTACAAAGCATTTTTTATATTCATCTCTCTTCCCCAACTCATCCCAGATCCACCCTCTTTCCCCACTCACCCAACTTTGTATACTCTTTCTGATTTTTAGACCCATCGAGTCCAATTTGTGTTGTACATATATTCTTGGATGTGTGGCTTTTCCACCAGAGAATGGGTGACGACAGCCGGAGGTCACGCAAAGAAAACTGGTCCTCCATTTCACAGAATATATCATTGCCAGCAGTAGTTCCTTGATTAGAGGTAGGATCCGTGCCCAGCTCCCAGCTCCATACTGGAATTTTGTCAGGCCTGTACTTGCACAGTTCCTGTGCACACTTCCCATGCCATTGTGTGTTCACACATGGAACTGTACTGCTGTGCCTGTAAAATACCGTTTCACTATTGGCCACCCACCACCTCTGTGTCTTCCTGTCTTTCTGCCCCCTCCTCCACAATGACCCCTGAGCCTTGGGAGAGGAGGGGATGACATCGTTGTCCTATTTAGGGCTGAGCATTCTATACTCTCTTATTCTCTGCACCTTGGCAGCTGTGGGACCCTATTAATTGCATCTATTGAAAAAAAGAAGCTTCTCTGACAAGGATTGAGAGGTTCACTAGTCTACGAGTATAACAATAAGTCATTTGGAGTCGGTTTCCTTTAGCAGACTAATAGCAAGGAGTTCTTCTCTAGGGCTCATGACCTCACTAGCCACAGGTTCTTGGCCCCAATAATAATGACAGAAATGGGTTTCATTTTGTGGGATGTGCCTTAGATCCCATCGAAGAGTATTTGGCTACTCCCATGACATTCATAACACTATTGGGCATGTCTTTACTAAGCTAGTCATCATTGTAGCTCTTGGAATTCACAGCTGGGTAAAGTTGATGACATATTTCTTTAACAATACATGAGACTTCGTTTTTCCTTTGCTGATTCGCTATTTGATCTATTCATTATTTTGTCTAGTTTAATTAATAGTCTTAGTCTCCTGCAGAAGGGTTTCTTAACAGTTCTGTGAATCAAAGTTTCTTAGCTACCCATCCTTTCAATCATCTTTTTCTTTTTTTAAAATATTTATTTATTTATTTATTTTGTATTCAGTGTTTCTGTCAGTATGCATGCCTGCTGGCCAAAAGAAGTCATCAGATCTCATTATAGATAGTTGTGAACCACTATCTATAGTTGCTGGGAATTGAACTCAGGACATCTGGAAGAGCAGCCAGTGCTCCTAACCTCTGGTCCATCTCTCCAGCCCCTCACTCATCTTTTTCAATGGCAGAACTGATTATATTTAGACAGAGTGGTTCTCTGGGATACCCACTGTTCTCCATAAAGACATACCTTGAGAGATGGAGCATCCTGGATCTTAAGCACAAGTGCTTGGCTGTTAGAGGACAATGAGTTAAATCCCTAGCTTAGCATCTGCTTTCTAGATTTGTAGCTTTGTGCAGATTCTTTCTGTTGTCTGGCAAAACTTTTTCTGGGTAGACACAACATAGGAATCCCACGACAGACCAAAGTACAGATAGCACCAAAGTCCAACCTGGCAAACAAATGAGTTCTATTGGGGTTTCTTACAAGGGTACGAGTGATGGGTTATGTACAAGAGCAGAAATGAATCCAAGAGAGCTGCATCACCAAAGCCCACCCCAACATTGGTGACAGCTCACAAAAGCTGGAAATCCAGAGCACAAGGCACGCCTGCAAGCAGTTCAACAAGCTGGAGTGTGTCCTTTCCAAATCTGGTCTAAACCTCTTCCAGTCATCTCGGCTGGTTTCTGCTTCTCCCAGGCAGCTGGTCTGGTCTCAAGACTCTTTACAAGTTGGACTTTTCTGAGTCTTCTTTGCAGCTGACTTCAGTTAGCCTTAGAGGGACTCTCAACTTTGGTGACTTACTCTGACCGGGAGGGGCCTAGTGGATCTGGTCAGTTTCAGGGACTTCCTGAAGCTACTTTGAGTTGTTTTCTTTCTGCATGCAGAGATTTGCTACAGAATGGAATGTTTCAGTCTGGGGAAAGTTTGGTATATGGCTCCTTCATCTTTCTTAGCCTTCATCTTTTTTATTTGGAGAAGGATGTTGCCTACTTCTTGAGATTGCTCTAAGTGTTACAGTTTTTTTAAAATATGGAAAATTTAACCCATGTGTAAAACACACTCAGTGAGTGGTTTTAGAAGTTAATCTTGCAGCATCCCAGTAGAACCACTAAGGGGAGGATCTAGCAAACATTAAGCCCAGGCCAGGGATAGCAGAGGCTATCAACAGCCATCATGGAAAACCAGCAGTACATATCAGCGCATTTGCTCAAGGACTTTAGTTCTCAGCTTCCTGGCAGTTGACAACTAAAATATTCTAGACTATTTAACTTCCATTATCTACTGAAAGGAAAGGTTATAGTGTGAAAAGAAGGACAGGTCTTCCTACCACCCAGCTCTGAGAGGATACTGTTGTACAGCCCTTCACTTGGTACTGTTGACAATGCAAAGAAAATTAATTTCACAAGGGACAACTTTAAGAAGTTTTTAAACTGGAAATGATAATAAATGAAGCCATGTATTTATTTATCAATCACTGCACTACCGAAGCTGATATAGTATGACTCTACTAAACAATTTTCTGAGGAGGCAAAGGTAGTGTCGGAACAGGACATTCTGTGCAGGGATTCTCTGTTGGACAGCATCGTAGTTCCCATTAAGAGACCAAAGCTTGGGGCTGGAGAGATGGTTCAGTGGTTGAGAGCACTGACAGCTCTTCCAGTGGACTGGGGTTCAATTCCCAGCACCCACATAGCGGATCACAATCGTCTGTAATTCTAGTTCCAGGGGACCCAACACCCATGGCAAAATGCCAATGTACATAAAAATGCAAAAATAAATAAATAAATTTTAAAAAGGGAGAGAGAGAGAGCACCCAATGCTCTGGAAAGTACTCACCCCAAGTACTGCCTCTTCTGTTGAGTCTCAAATGGCGCTTGGCAACCAGAAGACCCCAGTCTCTTGGAATAACTAGGGGCGAAGATAAGGAAGTTCCCAAACCTCCCTTAAATCCTTTTTCTCCTCATCCTCATCTTCTTCCTTCTACCTCAGCCTCCTCTGCTCCTCACAGTACTGGAGACTGCACACAGACCTTGAGTATACTAAGTAAACATTTCCTTAGTTCTTGCCAAATGCCAGATACTTTAGAGTGCACTTGTACTGAAGATGAAAATTCAATTTAAATGCTGCATTAGCTAAAGCAATGAGTGAATAAAGAAAGAAAGAAGTTGTATTTTAAGAGCTTCTATTCTTCCCCTTCCCTGCCTTTTTCTTCTTTACCTTTTTCTTCTTCATTTGAGACCATGGCCTACATTTTAGCCGTGATAGAGAGTTCTCCCACTTCTCACTGGAAATCCATTGAGAGAATCTGTCATTGGACTCTTTGCATCCTGGCTTAGCTGTTGGACTCAAATGCCTTCATGTGACATAGTAGATACCGCAGAGTTCAAAATCCAGGAAATGGAAGTGGCAATCTGGGCCAGAAAGATTTTTAAGGAACATTTACTAGCTGGATGGACTCAAAAGTGTCCTGCATGGCTCCTAGGAACTCTTAGAGGAGATCCAGACTGGAAGATGATGAATCCATCGTCCCTGTGGAGACTCCTTAGGGCAATGGATGCTGAAGTGCTCCCCTGGAATGGAGAATCAGAACACACACACACACACACACACACAAGCACGCACGCACACACACGCGTGCACATTTTCTCCAATGAGAAGAGAAGGGTGGGCCAAGGAGACATTGAAAAACTACTATGACAGCATTGCAGGTACTGCCCTCTACATAAACCTGAGATGAATGCTATTTATTTAAATTGTCATTACTACACTTTCTCAAAAATAACTAGTGTATTTTAAGAGTATTTGGAAACTGAAATTAATCATAGAATACCTGTTTATCAAAAGTATGTAGTCTAAAGGGAAGCACAGGAGCTGCAGCAGAAGTCAGCAACAACAACAACGAATCATAAAGGCAGGAAGGGTGAATGCTTTGGGGCTGAATGCAGTGACACCGCCATTGCTGTCTGCACCACCTAACTCTGGAACAATAGTAGGAAAGCCACAATAGACGAGATATAAACAAATGGGCATGCTGTGAACCAAGAAAAGTTTATTCATTAAGAAAAAGGACAGTAGCTTATTCCCTTACCTCTGGTGTAGATAGTGATCATTTCCTCTGGTAATTTGATTTGGAAACTCTAAAGAGTGAGCTTGAAGCTTCATTTTGGAAAGCTGAAATTTATCTAACATACGTTATCTTATTATTTAGAGGCAACAAATAAATGAGGAAAATGCTCTGAAAACTTTTTAAGTGTATAGAATTTGATGTATTTCTATATTCTAAAATCCTTGCCTACTTATGTGGCAAGCTTCACACATTCTTTTATAGAGGTAAATCCATTCAGTTATTTTTTTCCATCTACTCAAAACATTATGGTTGCCTGTTACCAAAGGTGATGAAAACCAGAACTCTGTTCCCAATTTCCATAAAAGGGACTTTCAGTCTCTTCTGAGGTTTATTTTATTTTAATCCCATGACTTCAAGTGAGTATTATCTCAGCATTATCACTAAGATTATCTTAGTAACTGAAACATGGTGTGGACTATCTACTAATCTACTCTGAATTATCTCTTTGTGTAGATGCAAAATAGGAGAAAAGAAGGCAATGAAAGTCCTCCCCTTTCCAGGGAGAAGAGGCAGAAAATACATGGCTTCAGGGAAATAAAGTTTGAAGCATAATGGACTCCACTCCTAGGATAGGTTTGTAATGTCATTTGTCAATGTCAGACGATACAGTTGTTTCCCTTGTGATATAAGAACCCATATAAATCCTGGTCAGATAAACAGACACAAATCTATTTCTATCTGCCTTTGGTTAATTTCCAATGGCAGTTTTTAATTTTGAGTCTAGGTTTAATTCTTACTCTTTCATTAAATGCTGAGGAACATTCAAAGGCTTGAGTCAAGTTCAAGTCTAGAATTCAACTCAAGTGACCATGTTTTGAAAGTTTTATAAATAACTTTTCAGCATTTCGAACTAAAAGAAGCATTTTGTCCAAGCATGCCCAGCCCACTGTTTCCCCTTCAGGGTAGACATGGATAATCATGCATTGCTAATCAATCACATCCTTTATATGGGTAAAATTTCATTGCTATACTCTACCCCACACCCCACTGCCAACCCGTCACTCAAAACTGTTATGTGGCTGTCATCTCCAATGCAGCTCCGTTCCTTCATTTTGCAAAAGGGAGTGTCTCGGTACGTTAAGGCTTAGGGATCTTCCCAAGTGCTATTAATAAGACTGTCAGTTCAGTGCCATTCCTGCATGTGTTTGTTGAGCATTCATGTGATGGTTAGTGCTGACTGTCATAGATGGGCTTCTGAGAATGTCTGTGGGGTCTGACTGTGAACGCTGACTGAGCTGGGAAGTCTAGCCACTGTGGGTGGCATCATTCTGTGCCTACAGAAATGGAGACATTCTAAAGAGATGCTTGTGTCCCTCAATGTGACTATCCGGCTATTAAAACAGTGGACCCCAAAGAAAGAGGGACTTTCCCCCAGGAGTCTTATGCTATGAGAAGGAAGAGACCCTAGCCAGAGGGGGAATTTACACAGTTCTAACAACTTGCGAAACTGTGTTATGGGATGTAACTAAAGTCTACACAGTCTTCAGTCCATGATGGGCAGGCCCACAGCTTGACCCGGATTACTTAGCTACACATATCCCTAGCCCTCAAGTAAGACTTTTATCTCACTTCAGGAACCCTAAAATGGGCTGGGTGGAGGGAGAACATTGCTGGATCTCTGTGTTTCTCTTCCCAATGTGGCCACATTGCATAAATCACCCTTGTCGGCTCCCCACTGTTAATTTGACTCTTTTAATTGTTTTATTGATCTTAGATGGCTGGAACTGGTTTGGGACACAGACTGTAACCTCTAAGGAAGGAAACCAAGTGACAGAATGTATTCGTGGCTCTCTGCTTCCTGAGTGCAAAAGTGATGCCACCAGCCAGCTTCCTGTTCCTGCCACCTTGCCTTCTCTACTTACTGCCTTCTTTGATGGGCTGCAGCCCTCAGAACCATAAGTCACAAATAAGCCCTTTCTCCATTTAAGTTGCTTTTGATTGTGGTATTTTATCACAGTACCAGAAAAGTAACTAAGACACCCATAGATCATAGAGCTGAGGTGACGGTGGGGATTACTACCACAGGAAGTTTGAGTACACACAAACTGAATGCCAGAAACTAATTCCCAACAATAGGGGTTCAGCAATCACCGAGCAGAGAAGGCTTTTGTGGCAGAAAGGTCATTTCCAGATAGTCCCTTCTCTCTGAGGTGTGATAGGCGTCAAATGAGAGCCAGTATGTAATAAATGGTTTGGCGTCTCCTAGCTCGAAGCTGATGCTTGACTGAGGAGAGGCAGCTCTGAAGGATGGGGAGGAGAATGCAGATGCTGAGCACAGGGTACAGCCTTCAGGACCTCTAAGGCTCACTGGAAGGAGAGAGGGGCAATGGTCCTCTACATCCAAAGCCGAGAGACAGGATGAGCTGGGAAGAGGAAGGTTTGGACCTAGAGGTGATGGGTAGCAGAGGCAGGGCAGTTCAGGGGAACGCAGGTAGCAGAACACATGGATGAAGGAGCTCATGAGGACCTGCCCCTCCCTGAGGATCTAAAGGCAGTTACTGCTTGTGGTGGGGAGAGACATTTGCTTCAGGGATGTGGTCATCAGTGAGTTTCTCCGTAAGTAACCCTAGTTAAACTACTTGGTTCATAATGAAAGAAAAGAATTTGCTGCTTCATCATGGAAGAAAGGGTAGAAAGAATACGACGACCAGAAGACTGGAAGAAGGACTGTGAAATGTCACCATCTGCCCCTGAAAGCCGTTACAGTGACCATCTCACAGCAGCTGTGGGTGCCTGCACCGGGGCTGTGCAAGACCGGGGCTCGCATAAGTCAGTCATGGATCCGGAGGGACTCAAAGGTCAGCCCCCACCTGTGAAGGGATTCTGCGTGGAGGAAGAGGCACCTACTATGTTCACTTGTGTGCACACAGGAAAGCCTGCCAGGCTCCAGTGAGTAGTACAGACTCATGACTACAAACAGCCCTAGTGTAATTCAAGACAACAAGAAGACATGAATATGAGTAAGGGCCTTATAAAGAGGAAAGGCTGATGGGGTGGAAAGGAGCCGGAGAGGCTGAGGTGAGAATAGCTAGAGTATTTTGTACAGGTTTATGAAAATGTCAAAGATGGGAACTAATGAACGACATGTAAAAATAATGATTTGTTTCATAGAAAAGAAATGTAATTAATTATTACATACATGTTGTAACTATCTATGTTTCTAGCATTTTGCTTATTTAATTATGTATTATTTATTTTGGCTTCTTTTGTAGTTTTTGTTTTTGTCTTTTTGAGATAGGGTCTCACCCATAAAGATCCATGCCTCTCCATCTGCCTCTCCATCCCAGGGGCTGGGATTAAAGGTATGTACTCCACATCTAGGTTCCAGCTTTTTTTTTCTTTTCTTTTGCTTTCTTTCTAGTCCTGATGGCTTCTCTCCTTTTCTTGCCTTCATTTTCTGAAATCACCAGCAGAAGCTTGCACAGACGCAGTGGCAGTAAGAAGCCTTGCTTTGCACCGTCACATACAGCTCATGCAATATGGAGCCGTAAGCTTCCTTAGTGTAGAGGTCTTCATCAGTTTGAGAGCACCCTGCCGCTCCTTAGTTTGCAAACATTTATTTCAAACTGCTTTCCTATTTTACAAACAACCACAAGGTGGCAGATTCATTCAAGAAAATCCAGAGACACCCACTTGGTTGGTTTCTGCCCTGTAATGGAGACTAAGCCAGAGAACTGTTCTCCTGAACCATCTAGTAATCTGTAAAATACAAGTGTCAGCGTTAAGACATGTCTTGTGACCAACAAGACCTTCTGCACAACCACAGTGAAGGAAATGTGCTTCTAAATTCACGGGGAACAGAAGTTAAAGATACGGTTCTGTTGATAGGAAATGATTTCCCCTTAAGAAATTTCTAGCCTTAGCTTTCTCCTGCAATAGATGGGAAGCCATGCGGAGACTCAGAGGCGGACGGACAGTGGGCAGAGAATGAAGCCTTGGAACACTCAGTCCTAAATGGGATGTCTCCATCAGATCCACCCCTCCCAACTCAGGTGATGCTGCGTAAGAGGAGGCAGAAAGACTATAAGAGCCAGAGAGGGTGGGGGACACCAAGGAAACAAGGTCTCCTAGGACTGAGGCACACATGACCTCACAGAATCTGTTCAGCTTGCACAGGGCCTGTACTGGTCTGGGCCAGATGGGATCCCAGCGCTGAGAAGAGAGTAGACACAAGCCCCACCCCAACTCAGAAGCTATCTCCAACTATAACCACTCACAAAGGAAAGATGCATCTCTCCAGGGAACGCTCATTGGGCATGCAAACCACACTGCAGGCCAGGCACCATGGCAAGCAGTAGAAGGCCAACAAAATCTCAGTGCAAAAACTCAGTGGTATCTGGGAGGGTTTTTCTTTCTTTTGTTCTTTATTTATTTATTTGCCTTTCAGATTTTTTTTTGCTTATATTTTATGGTTTCCAATTTTGTTTTTATGGATTTTTCTGTGTGTTTGAATGGGTTTGAATGTGTGTCTCCTTGTGCTTTTTCTTTGGCACTCTCTTTCTCTATCTCTTTCTCTTTCCTATTTTTTTGGTCCTGTTCTGTTTTTATTTTAATTTTTTTGCTTTTTTTTGAGACAGGATTTCCCTTTGTAGCCTGGGCTATCCTGGAACTCACTCTATAGACCAGGCTAATCTCGAACTCAGAGATTCTCCTGCCTCTGCCTCCTGGGTGCTGGGATTAAAGGCGGACACTATCACACCTTGTTGTTTGCTTTTATTTTACCTTACTTTATTGTTATTATTATTTTAGATGGCTGTTTGTATTATAAAAAGATAAAGAAAAGGTGTGATTTGGGTGGGTGGGGAAGTGGAGAGGATGTGGGAGGAGCCAGCAAAGAACAGAATCAGAATTTACTCTATGAAAAAAGATCTATTTTCAAGAAAAAAGAAATTTCTCTCCTTAAAATAATAACGTCTCTTTCTGCTTGGCTGAATTTCAATGGTCTTGTAGATTTCAACATTGCAATGATAAATCTAAGACACAGGAGATTCTCCAGTGTGACCAGGACGTCCTATGAGACCTCTTCAGACATGAGAAACCTAGATGTTTGAACCTGAGTTTTGTATTTGTTTTTTACCCACCCTTTGGACCTAAGTTAATAAACACGATGAGGGCTGGAGGCTGGTGAAAGAATATATGCAGGGCGTGCAAAAGACCCTGGGCTCCACCCTCTGACAAAAATAAAATAGGGTTCCACATAGGAAATAATAACATTAATATTCTGTTTCCCTTCCCCAGAGAAGTAATAACACTGAGATAAAAACTGTTGGTTCTCTCTGAGAAAATGCGACACGCAGAGTCTGACTCTAACAGCTTTGGGGACTACACCTACTCTACTGCACGTCTGCTTCTTTGACTTTGCTTGCATCTGTTTTTACTTTCCTTAATTGTATTTTGCTTTTGAGGCAAAGTTAGCTATGTGTCCCAGGCTGTCATGGAACTCATCCCATCCCACCACTGCCTCCTAAGCGTTGGGATCATACACATGTGTCTACACACCAGTCTCTTCCTTGCATTTTAATTAGATAGCATTTTAAGTATTCCAATATTTTTTCTTCATAAAAAATTGAGATCTGAATGACATTCTTAAACTTGTTCACTTTTGCCACCAAGAAATCAAGAGGCTCATAATAATAACAGCTATCTGAGAGAAATGTTATTCAAAATACTGGCTGCCTGTGTTGGTCATCTTCCTATCATTTTAACAAATATCTGACATAGTGAACTTATAGGAAGACAGGTTGTACTCCCACGGTTTTGAAGGTGTCAGTCCAGGATCAGCTGTCCCAGATGGGTTGGGGTGTGGAACAGAACAGAACCATTTGCACCTCATAACTGGGAAGCAAAGGAAATAGAGGAAAATCTCAGGGTACCACAATACTCCTTGAAGGGCATAAATTCAGTGGCCTTCCATAAATCAGCCTCTTAACTGTGCTTCTCATTAGTGTCAGAGGCCGGTAGCCACACCTTAACACACAGGCCTTTGGCACTGCCCATCTCTGGTGAAGATCTGAATTCCCCGCCCACTGATAACAGACTTGAGATTGACACTGATACCTGTATGACTTGAGATGCTCCTCCATGTGATAAGACCTGCCTGCGCCACTGAGGTCAGAAGCGACCGTGTGTCTTATTCTGATCACTGAATCTAGGAGAGACGTTACACATATCACCACTGAGCCCAAGTTCAAGAACAAGCTGATGGCTCACCCCCCCTTCCTTTCACCTCAAGAACTACCAGCATCAACTCAGAAGGGCTCCACCTCGGATACCCAGGCACACAGTTCAGTGATGGACATATATGGGCAAGAAATAAATGTGAATTGCTTAGCAGCTCTGAACCCTGGGGTAATTTTTTACTGCAGCATAACTTCCTATAAGTTGACTAATATGGTGCCTTTCAAGGTGATTGTGAAGATAAGTAAATCAACATCTCTAAACTATTTTTCCCCATAAACGGTATATTTTAAATTAAAAAAATTGCTTTCATATAATATATTTTGACCATGTTTCCCTCCCTCCAAGCCCCTCCCAGATCCCTACATACCCAACTTCCTGCTTGTTCTCTCTCTTTCACATGCACATACACGAAACAAAAACAAAAAAAGAGCAGAAACAAATAAAACTCAGAAATGAAAATCAAAACAGCCAAAAGACCAATAAAACAAAAATTGTCCAAACAAAGCAAAAATAAACAAAAAAATCTACAAAAAATATCCCTGAGCTGTTTATTTTGTGGGTCCAACTACTCTTGGGCATGAGGCGTGCCCTGGTATGTGGGTGATACAGCCACTGTTCTTAGTTCAAACCTGGAACTCCCACTGTTTCTCCCAACTCAGACCACGCTTTGTGTTTACTCCCTCGTCAGACCAGTCCCAGCAATACTTCCTTCCTTGGCTCCTTTAAAGAAAAACAAAATGTGTTCACACTATAATTTTCACAGAGACTCTGAATGTCATTTTATTCCCCCACCGAACCCTTGTACGATCCAGGATTTAAAAACAAGAAATGCCCAAGGTTTTACAGGAAGTCCTTCCTGACCCTTTCATCTGAGATAGACACCTGCAGCTCCCTGGTTCCTACATGAGAAGAAATGTACCTGGAGGCACACACTCAGACCACAGAGTAACTGCTACTGCTGAGCCCAGAGGAGAGAGCATCAGGAATAGGCCTGAGAATGAGGACTTAGCCTAGGAAGAGGACTTCTATAACTGTCCTATAATATGAGCTCCAGAGGCTGTATCCAGCAAGACATCCCTGTGATGATTAATACTGTCAATTTGAAAAGAAACAAATCTAGTGTCACCTCAGAGGCATACATGTCCACGAGGAAGTTGATCAGGTTCATTGAAAATGGATGTCACTCAGTCTAAATGTGGATGGCATGAACATATGAACTAGAAGCATGAAGGGAATAATTGGGGAAATGAGATGAACTATGGCATTCCTCTCTCTCTGCTCACTGACTGGCTGCTATGGAGCCAGCTGCCTCATGCACCTGCTGCATAGCCTTTTTGATCGGAAAGCTTGGAGAAAGGGTCAGCTGGTCATTCCTCTGCTGCTTTCTTGATCTATCAGGTTTTGACCCCAATATCTGACTCCCAAGATTTTATTGATAATGTAACAATTTAGATAAATTCTTCAAGGCCCTAATTGATTTAATTAATGCTTTCTTTAGTAAGAGCTGCCATGGTCATAGTGTCTTATCACAGAAATAGAGCACTTACTAAGACAAATGATAAGACTCTTCAGTAAGGAAGGTAGAATAGAAATGAACATTTAAACAAAGGACACTGGTAGATAAAAGCTCATCAAGCAGTTGGATTCTTTGCCCAAATAATACCATTTCAATCTGAGAAAAGAGGACACACTATGGCCTTGTCATTATAAAGGATGACGCTGAGGGAGTTGTGATTTGCCTGGCTTTCCTCCAAAAGGCCAAGTTGTCTATTTGACAATGGCAAAGGCAGGTGAAAGAATTCAGCAGCGGTAAAAATACAGCACCTTGGAGACAGGCAGTGAGAATCAGTTTAGATGGAAGTCCAGATGCTGGAGTGCACTTTGGATCCTAGAGGAGATATCTAATTGTTGGGACCATTTGGAGTCCTGGCCTCCAGCTGCTCTTCCCTGCTAGAGATCTTTACTTTCCTTCTGATTTGAGTTACTAAAAGCTGTGTCAAAGTTGTTTACCAGCTCTGCTGCACGAGCATGTGTTGCCTTGGCCTTGAGGATCAGAGGATAAGGTTTTCACCTGTTGGCCAACCTGACTGTTGGGTATATAAGCCTCCGTGGTGCTATTGAATAAGGGCTTCTTACCAGTGANGCATGTGTTGCCTTGGCCTTGAGGATCAGAGGATAAGGTTTTCACCTGTTGGCCAACCTGACTGTTGGGTATATAAGCCTCCGTGGTGCTATTGAATAAGGGCTTCTTACCAGTGACTAGAGGTCCGTGTCTCTGTCTGTTGGTATGTGTTTGTGTGTTTCAATCTCCAGCCCCTTGCCCGAAGCTTGGGAACTGTATGGTAGCGCATAGAGCGCAGACAGGCGTTGTGCGCTGGCTGCATCTAATCACCTGACCTCTAAGTTGGGAAGACTCCTGGATTTTGGGGTCTTGGAATCCAGGCTGAAGTTTTGGAGCACTATAGTAAATACAGTCCCCACAGAGATGCAGGTCTACCCCAATGACACACAAACTGGCAACAATGAGTTCCTATTCCCAACAGCAGATGCAGACGGTGGCACTCTGCCCAGACTATATTATATGACCAAGGATTGTGTGCATTGTCCCAAAGTGATAAGATTAGGATAGCAAGGTCTCCACATCTAATGTATTGTCATATGCTGCAGGTCATATTTTTGCAGGCCATAAAATAAGGCCTAAGTCACATTTTAGCTTAAGTAACAGTTAGAAATATCCAAAGAGGTGTTTTAAAGTCCTAAGAAATGACAGATTCCACATAATCAACAGATACATTTAGAAAAATGTTTAGCACCTTTAGTAATCAGGGAACAGCAGGTCTCCACTGAAAGTTTGCCTCATCCTATTCGGAATGCCTATCACAGTTTTCTTAATCCAGAGATCCAGTGAGACCACATAATAGATAAAGGCTCTCTGCATCAAGGTTGGAG
>LOJH01025197.1:5612-18837 GCA_001685095.1 Ellobius talpinus
CACACACACACACACACACACACACACACACACACACACACACACACCTGAATCAAAACCAGGTACAGAAAAAAATCAAGAAGGAAATTTAATTTTTATATAATTAAGTACAAATGAAAAGACAACATCAAAAATTTATGGAAGATAATGAAGGCAATCATAAGAGGAAAGTTTATAACACTATTTGTACGTCAAATATCTGAGATTTTCAAATTAATAACTTAATGATTAACCTGAAGACCTTATAAAAAGAATAGTTAACATCCCAAAAATGTAGATGGGAACAGACAATCAAAATCAGTACTGAAAGTAATGAAGTATAAATGAAAAAAATACAAAGAATGAAAAAAAACAAGAGTTGCTTTTTTGAAAAGATCAATGAGATTGACAAATCTTTAGGCAATTTAAAGAAAAAAAGAAAGAGGATCCAAGTAAACAAAATTAGATATAAAAGGGAGACATTATAAGAGAAAGGCAGAAAAATCAGAAAATTATAAGGACATACTTTAAAAATCTGTACTCCACCACCAAACTGGAAAATCTAAAAGAAGTGGATAAATTTCTAGAGATATATGACATGCCATAATTAAATCAAGATGAAGTTAATAATTTAAACATACCCACAACATCTAGTGAGATAGGAGCAATAATTAAAAACCTCCCAACTTAAAAAAAATGCACAGGGTCAGTGAGATTCACTGTAGAATTCTGCCAGACTTTAAGAGCCAACACCATGACTGTGTGAACTATTCTGCAAAATAGAAAAGAGAGAGGGCATTTCCTTTTACAAAGCTAGTATTACCTTTATGCAAAAACATATAAAAAATCAATTAAAAGAAAAAAGTAGGGAAATACAACAACAAAAACTACTAGAGCTCACACCATCCCAGATTTCAAGCTATAGTAATAAAACCGCATTATACTTGTATAAAAACTAATTTGTTAATCAATAAAATATAATTAAGGACCCACATATAAACTCATACTTCCATAGCCATCTGACTTTTGACAAGCCAAAAATACCTAAAAAAAGGCAACATCTTGAACATACAGTGCTAGTCCAGCTGGATAGCTGCAAGCAGCCTCACCTTCTGCCCTGAACAAAATTCAACTCCAAATGGATAATGAATTTCAACATGAAATATGAAACCCTGAATCTGATAGAGGATAAAATAGGAAATACATTTGAATTCACTGGCACAAAAAAGGATGTTCTGAACAAAAATCCCAATAGTGCCAGCATAAGACAAACAATAAAGACCATATGAAACTAAAATGTTTCCGTACAGTAAATGATACCATTGTTTGAGTTAAGAGACGGACTTCAGAATAGGGAAAAATCCTTGCCAACTATACATCTGGGAGAGAGCTAGTTTCTATACTATATGAAGAACTTAAAAAATTAAACCTCAAGAAAACAAAGAGCCTAATTAAAAATAGGGTATAAAACTAAGCAGAGAGTTCTCAAAAGATGAAGTACAAATGGCTGAGAAATACTTCTTAAAAATCTTAACATCCTTAGCTATCAGGAAAATGCAAAATAAAACCACTTGGAGATTTCATCCTACCTAAGCAAGAATGGCTAAGATTAAAAAAAACAAAACTAGTGACAAAGCTGGTGTAGACATGGCAAAAGGGGAACACTGGTGGAGTGCAAATCTACAACACTATGGAAATGAGGGTGGGACTTCCGCAAAAAGCTAAAAGTAGATCTACCATATCATCCAGCTATGCTACATTTGGACATATTCCCAAACGACAACTCCGCATCCGGCTCTACAGATATCTGCTCATCCTTGTTCATTAATGTTTTGTTCTCCCTTGTTCATTGATGTTGTGTTCTCAATAGCCGGGAAATGGAACAGCCTAGATCTCGGTCGACTGATCAATGGATAACGAAAGATGTTGGGTTTATACAATGGAATATCATTCAGCTACTAAGAAAAATGACATCGTAAAATTTGTAGGTAAATGGATGGAACTAGGAACAACCGTCCTGAGTGAAGGTAACTCAGACCGAGAAAGACAAAGGTCACAAGCTTTCACTCATATGGAAATGTTAACATTGAATTTTCAGATATATGTGTTTCTCATTTGGAATACCCACACAGGTCAAGAAATTATTAAGGGATCACGACAAGAGACTTTCCAAGGATAAAGACAGATTGTACTGGTATAAAGAGAATATATTGAATGAGAATGCCCCCCATAGGCTTATATAATTGAATGCTTTCTATGTATTTGATCCAACTGCTTGGAAAGGATTAGATGGTGTGGCCTTTTTGGAGGATGCATGTCACTGGGGCCGGGCTTTGAGGCTTTAGGAGCGCATTTTGTTCCCAGTTAGCTACTTTCCTTGCCTTGTGTTGTTGTCTCAGCTATTCCAGCACCCTGCCTGCCTGCCTACTGCCATGTGTGCCACCGTGATGGTTACTGAGTTGCCCCTTGAAACTGTAATTATGCCCCAAGTTAAATATTTTCTTCTCTAAGTTGCCTTGGTCATGGCGTCTCTTCCCAGCAATAGAAAAATAACCAAGACAATGAAATAGAAGGACTTAAACCAAGGAGGGAGAACAGAGGGTAGGGCAGAGAAGGAAATATGAGGAGGGATAAATAACACTAGAAACCTTTCAAATAAGACACATGGAAATCTACTATTGTAGAAGCATCCTAAAACCAAAATTGTATATATAATATAATATATAATGGCAAAATTTTAAATATATACATGGTATGTAAATATAACACTATATATTTAAATGGAGCTATAATGCCTCTATTAGACACCGGAGGCTAACAAATAAAAAACAAAGCACCAGGAACATGTTATCTCTTTTAAAGTTGTTAGCCTATAAGGTGCCTTAGACCACAAAACATTACGGGCTATTGCCATTGCTCTTATTTATTTCTACAGAATCCTATGGTAAAGCCCTATTGCTGAAGATAACGCAGATCTGAATGATAGAACATACTAAAATTAGGCTGTTATAAACCTAGAAATTTCATTTCTACTGACTGGCTTATACAGTGCTCGAGAGTGCTAGGCAAAGCACCAGAGGAGAAAAGTTGCCATCAGTCTCACTCTGATTTGAACCCCAAGAGCTACCACAATGACTGATCTGCAAAGATATTCCCCATTTGGTGCAATAGTCACAGGATATTATTAGAGTAATCAATCACTTTCTGATTAAATTAAAGTCCCACTTCACAAGATGAAACTTATACCTTGCACCATTATCAGCCAAAGAACTTAGACCCCTTCAGAGAGCCTGGTACACTTATGCTTCTAAATGAACATAGTATTAAACCAACTCCTGATGACTTATCATTGTACCCATAGATCAGTGCATCTCTCAACCTTCACCGGAGAAGCTTCTGTTGGCAGTATTTAGTGATGTACACAGACGCACAGTTGGCCAAGGCACAGCGAATACAGGACCACAGAGTGCTCAGTGCTAAAGAGAACAAATCTGTCACTGCTCCCCCTAAGGATCAAGGGTGATTGCAGGAGAGAGATCAAAAGGAGTGTAAGAGCCAGAGGTAGTGGATTACTGTGAGGAAACTGCTAGAAACAACAGGGCAGCTGCCCACATGAAATCGCAACGACACTCACAAAGCCCCGCGAGCCCAAGTCGGGCCACAGCCCGTCATGCAAAGGGAAGTTAGGAATGAAGTTTCACCCCTAGCTGAGGAGCTATTGGCAACCCAGCTGTTAAAAAATGGAGGGTCAGTTTTCTCTAAGATTATAGTCTGTAATAAGATCACCAAGCTTCACTGGAGAGCCGCACATCCAAGCATGTTTTGGCAGCACAAAATGGCCTTGATTTGAGAGAAAAAGGAAAAAAAAAGACACAAAGTTGGGTGGGTAGGGAAAGAGGGGTGATCTAGGCAGAGTTGGGGAGGGGAGGTGAATATGATCAAAACACATTTAGGAATTGTTATTAATTCTCAAAGAATTAATATTATAAGAGCTTGTCTTAAGCTATGACAGCTAAAAGAAATGCAAAAAATATTTTTGTTTAGTTGCTTAACAATACTATCAGGGGAGGTATATGAATATCTGAAGGTTTATCTGCATGCGTGCCTGTGTGTGTGTCAATGTGTGTGTGCACACATAGGTGTACAAGTCAATGCATTCAAAAGTCTGCCTCTTCACTAACCTTCATTCACTCGTGTTTTATCAATCTCAGTCATTAGACCCTTCCCTCAACTTGAATAGAGATCTGTAAAGACATTGTAGTGATCAGTAGCCCACATACACAAAAGACTGAGGAATTAGTTCAATTAAAGGAACTTAATTATTAATCTCTGCTACATTTCCAAATTTTCAAAATATCTTCAAAGAAACATGGGACTCATGAAGTGCCAGCACACCCCACAGTGAGCCGGAATCTGCCAGCCATATGATGCTGCCCATAATAATGATGGTGTATGGCTTGATACATAAAAGTGTCTTTCTGGGGTAAAGATCATGTATTGGTTAGGTTTATGGCATTATTGTGGTGCTCAAACAGGTGCTTTTTTGTCAACACCCAAACAATAAAGGCACTAAATAAGAAAACACAGATGATTCTTACTGTTTTTTCCAATCCTTAAAATGAAAGCCCTATACTTCAATGCTTCAGTTTTCATTTTCAGACTCAGACAAAATTGTTTTTTTAAAGTAAATTCAGTAACATTGATAGTCTGGGTATGGAATAAGTAGGTAATTTAACCCAAGCCCCATTTAGTCCTTCAAAAGTTCATTTATCACATTATTCAAACTAAACGATGACAGAATTCTCTTGAAAACAAATGTAAGGTAATTTTAAAGAATAATTAAAAGGCCACAAATCTCAGTGGGTTCTAGGATGTGAAAATTATGCCTCCCTCACACAAATGTTTTTCCACTTAGATCTGGAACATTAGAGTTCCCTTTGGAACAGTTTCTGGTCCTGTGAAGAAAAAGTCCTTCCCTCCCCCCTCTTTAGGAGTAACTTGGCAGATACAATTTATTAGCAGTGACTGAGAGAATTAATATTTTTATTTTATTTTCTTTTTTGACACCAGCTAAGAACTGCTTGGCTTTGCCAGCCGTCGTTCTGTAATTCCATGTCCAGCTGGCTCCCCCTAGTGATGACAGTCGTGTTTCACCCAAACACTAAGTGCTTCGAAGAATGCGCAAAAAACTTGGGCTCGCCTCGCAAAACACACCTGAAATCAACTTTTGCTATAGAAGGCAAAAATTCTGACAGCATCCCTGGTCATATTCCAGTCTCTCTTAGTTTAGCACTGTTTTAAAATATAGCATTGACATAGTATTGCGTGGAGTGACTGTCACCTTGCTATGCAACTTCTTTTTTCCCCTTGGGAAAAGCAAGCTCAAACAAACGAACTGACTCGCGTACGCACGGTTAACAGGAGAATCAAGTTGTTTTGTTTGTTTTAAATCTAGCTGAGAAGTCCATGATCTACTAGAAAGGTGGAATTTTAAATGCCTGCCTCTACACATGGATATAAATGTTATTTCAGTTAGCATGTTATACACCTAATTACTTTCTTTGATATCACCATGGTTGAAGTTTAAATGTGAGTTCAGTAATCAGAATATCAGAAGGCACCTCCCTGAAGGTTATCAGACCCAAATGCATAGTGGCAGTTGGTAACCAGTTCCGTACAGGACTGGCTAGTAAATTTTAGATGCTGTGGATCATATAAATTCTCTGGCCACTGCCAACCTTTGCCCTTATAGCTTAAAATCAGAAACAATTCTACTGGGTGATAGTCATTGTGTTCTATTAATACATAAATTTCAAACAATGGGTTTCATGTACGGATACAGAACATAGATCAAGGCTTGTGTTTTACTGAGATGAGGAAACAGGCAAGAACATGTTCATAGGAAAACTCAGCACGTACCAATTTATATAGGAGAGAGGGATTCGACTGCAAACAGGAGCAGCTGTATCATATAACATGACTTAAATAACTCGTTCCAAACAAACTCAGCAGAAGTCATTTTCTTCCCAGAGGTACAAGAAACTTCTATCTAGATACAGCATACACTGAGCCATAGCAGAATATCAAAATATGGGGAGGACAAAAAGTCTTCTGACTATGTTCTATAGTAAAATTAACTGAGAAGTTAATAAATATCTTAGTGATCCTCAAATATTGATCACATGCTTCTAAATCACCCACGGTTGGTCACACAAAAAATCAGTTTCATGAGTTATCTAGGTACAATACATACATTAAGGCATTGGATGGTGTTCATTTTCTATATCTAAGTTATATTTCTATAAAGTTGAGATTTAAAATTCTGGAGAAAGGGGGTGTTGGAGGAAGGAGAAAGTGAACCAACAAAGAAGTAGAGAGAAAGAAAAGGAGGGAAGGGTGAGAAGACCACCAGTCAGAGCCAATGCACATGAAAGTGTAAAGAAACCCACATCTTCTGGGCTAGTGTTTAAAAGTTCATGAAATTTGATGATGGAGAAAGACAAACTTATGTAGCTGCTGTTAATAAGTTGTCATTTAAAGGAAAGTGATATACTTTAAACAGAAGTATATTTTGTATTATATACTTTGTCATGTTTCCCTACTTTGTAAATGAAATACATTTAGAAACAAAAGTAGAAAAATCACGTACTTTCAATACACGTATAAATTGAACATTTAAAATAGGATATAATGACTCACCTCACCCATAGTATTTTAAAATGCCAAGTGAAGCCACACTGGTTTGTGTCTATAGTTTTCATTTGTCACATTGGCAAAAATGAAAAAGGTGAACACATTATGTCTATGAGGCTGTAGAAACTCTCTGATGGAATAAATTAAGCAGCTATAATTTTATTGGAGGGGATAGAACCATCTCTAACATAACCACATAAGCATTTATAGTTTGACTTAGAAATATCATTTTTAGGAATTTTCCTTTAAGATATTCCCTCTAGCAACTTTGTGTACTCACAGACACACTGCATGGACTATGTATGAAGCTTTGTATTGCAGTACCATTGGACTATGTATGAAGCTTTGCATTGCAGTACCATTGGAACACATTAGAAGGATCTAACTACCACATAGAGGATGGTGGTTGCACAAGCTGAAATGTACACATGTCAAACTCTACAGCTGTAAAAAAGAAAAAAAAAGAGGAAGATCTCCATGGAATTAATTTTTGGTGAATTCCAGTAACACTGTGAAGCAGAGTTCGGTGGTTGACATGGTTGGTGCCTTTATCCAAGACACATTGAGAATAAGATGTGCACGCATTTATGCTTTGGGGGAGAAGAACAAGGAAATGTAAACTTGGGAAACAAATGTGAATGGTTCCCTGCCGGATGCAGTGAGAACGCATCTAAGCGATCAGGGGAAAAAATGAGACAAAGGGGTTAGACTGTAATACCCTGGATAAAATTCTATGCATGTGCTTGATATTTAGAACTATATTGCACAAATTTAATATGTAAGAAAATAAGAATAAGGGAGAAACCCAAATGTAGAATGCTAAAAGAACTAGTAAATCTAATTATATTTCTCAGGGATAACATAAACACACTGGAAGGGACCTGGAAGAACTAACCTAATTAACCACTGGAAACTCTAAATTACATAATTTTAAGACAACAATTAAAAATCATGAGCAATATTGAATTCTGATTTCTGTGTTTGCCATTCACAGTGGTCCAATTTAACAATTCTGAAATTGCTTGATGTATATTCTGGGACTAGCAAATACATACACTATACTAGGACTGACATTTTTCACTTTGAAGTAAGAGAGAAGGCTGTAATAAATCTGTGCTGTGTCAGAATGTAGTATCTTATGCTTTCAAAGCTAGAACATTCCACATTGTTCCAAACAGGGTTCTTTTACATGCTGTCGGTGAGGGTAGCCCCACACCCATGCTTCAAGTCAGGCAATTCTAATAGGGAAAGGACGATCACAAGTGATAATACCAAATGTCTTGAAGGCGTTGTTCAACAAAGTGTTGGGACGACTTGAACTGATTCTTCACTGCCCTTGATGGAATTTGCTGCACAACTCTTGCCTGTGTCTTTGACATGTTTAATGTTTGAATTCCTTGCTGTTAAGGACCCCTCTGAATACGTAAGAATTGGTACAATATAACAGTTCTTATGAAAGCTGATGTTAATAAGAATAAAACTTATGGTGATTCCCTGGGAGAAGTAGCTATGCAAGAAATCGAGTCTTCTATAAAAGTTATTATGGAAGTGATATTAATAAGCATGAGACATAGGATCTGGAATAAGAAGGAAAACTTAGGGAAATTTTAGAAGCTGACAAACTACAACTAAATGATTAGGTTTTCATGTTCTGCCTCAGAAACATGTAACAATCATGGCCAAAGAAAAGATGTTTGATTATAAAATTAATGACAAGCCTTGGTACCCTCTTGAAGACAAAGTAAACAGTTTTAGGATCCTTGATGTTCTTTTAATCTTTGCAGGATTGTAGTAAAGATAAGGACCATATTGAAACAAGAGTTTATGGCAGAGACACAAAGAGAAACATCTTGGCTCAGTGAACTCCCTGGCTTCTTAAACAGACTTACAGATCAGGACTTCTCTGATTGCAAGAGGAATAAAGAGCAGAACACAGTATTTCAGAAGTTAAGAGAAAGGGTGATGGTCTTATGTTAGATATGAAGGAAAAAATTTGAACAAGGGACTGAGGAATCAGATTTCTATAGAAAGATCAGATACTTATTATAGTAGATCAATAGAGTAATACAGGAAAAACTTGATATAACAGATAGTAGAAAATAACTTCTGATCTATTAACTGAGTTAAACTTAAATAGAGACATCCTGTCTAGTTTTCTGTAACCACAAGGCTTTATGATACTAATTTTAAGGAAAAGTATATTGAGTTAAAAGAATTGATTTTATCATGTTAGATTTTAGTTCTCATCAAATTTACTGTTTGCTTGTTTTGCTTCTTTCACTTTGATATGCTTATGTAATCATGGAAGACTTTAGAAAAAGCATGTACCATGAAAAAGACTTTGTAATCAATGATTGAAGTCTATGATGAAATGATTTTGTTTAAGAATAAAGCCTGTGGGAGATACAGGTTGTCAGAGGAGGACAAGCCATACAGAGATGTGCGTCCTCTCTGTCCATGTCTTGTAAAACGAAACTAGGAACTGTCCTGTGTCTGATTTCTCTGTTGCCACTCTTGCATCCACCCATTTCCAGACCCTGCCCTCATCTGGAGCTAGACTCCAGCACATAAGTGACTTAAATATATCAAAATTGGTCTCTAAGATAGATAAATGACACTAGTAAGTGATACTAGAACTTCTATCTGTAGGCCGAGACTAAGAAAGACAGAAATAGATGTGACAGATCTTTGGCTTATCTTTAAGATGTAATGGTCTTATAGATGTGATAGATCTTTGGCTTATCTTTAAGATGTAATGGTCATTGCTACATTTATATTGTATAAACTTTAAGTAAATCTAATTTATTTTCTTTTCTTAGCATTGAAACATTCCAATTATGTGTCAGATAAAATAGCTCTCATTAATTTGAGTTCCACTTTAATTGGAGGAGAAAGAGGGACTATTGCTTATTCCTTGTTTGCTTTACTAAGGACAAATACTTAATTCATTTGAAGTAAAATTTGAATAATTCTACTCAGTCCTAGTTTAGCAGATTGCAAACCAAACTAAACTAAGCAATAATAGAATGCCATGGGACACAGTCTTATTTGAAGGAGACACAGGGAAGGCTTGCTGAGGAGTTGATGCCTAGTCTAGTCTAGATTGGGAGTTGAAGGCTGGTCTGCTACACATAGGCTGCTGATATACTGTGAAAAAGGAAGGTTTGGCAAGCAAAGTTGGTGTCCTGTTCCAGTAGGGCTTCCTTGCAGCTACTTTTTTAAATAAAACTTTTTAATGGATTTCCAATTGTATACCTTGGAAAACTCAATTAATGGACTTTTGCCCTCATGTTTCCTATCTTTTTAGTATAAAGTGCTGCTCATCAATAGTGCTAATTTCTGTAATAACTTCAGTCATTTTATCTTCAATTTTTAAATGCATTCATACTCCCAAACTGCCCTCTTTCAAATCCTACTGTTTTTGCTACAAATTCTTACTCTAAATCCTACTAAAATAACCAACAACAACCTTGATATGGCTTATGTCTAGGCTATCTTGAAGCTTCTTCTGCCAAATAAACCAGTCCATTACTTTCAAGTTAAGCTTCACTCAGATTTTCAACACATTGGGAAACCACAGCTAGACTCTTGGCCAGAAAGTAATGTGAGTTCCCTGTAGTGCAGACCTGAGAGGGTATTCATTCTTCCTCGAACATGCTTTTTTACTGTCTACATTTCTGTTGACATGCCAGGGTCTTAAGCCCACACCAACACTGCTCAATAAACAATGCTTAACTGCATTCAAGGGCGTTGGCAGCCTGTATCTCCATATGTTCCCACCTCCCTCCCAGAAACGGCAATCTCAACCCACAGCAATGACCCCACTTCTCTGGGATCAATTTCCGTAGTTATTTTTATATTGCTGTGACTTGATCAAAACAACTTAAGAGAAGAAAGGGTTATTTTGGCTTATGGTTTCAAAGAGATTTCAATTCATTACGGTGAGGAAACATGGCAGCTGGACTGGCTCCATCCATGGCAGCAGAAGGATGTGTTGCTGACTGACAGCTACCCAGGAAGCAGAGGGAGAAACAGTCAGGAGCCTGGAGTGGGTATAACTTCAAAGGCCCACACCTAGAGATCATTTCGTTCAGTCAGCTCTATCTCTTAAAGGCTCTGGAGCCTTCACAAAGAGCCACAAGCTTGGGGCTAATCATTCAAAACATGATCGTTTGGGGGACATTTCAGATTTCAACAATAATATGCATGGCAGTCTTACTGTTGTGACTTTTACTCCCAATTAAATGATTGCATCTAGATCTACTTAGCCTTCAAGCGTTTGACTTTTCACAAACATCTCATCAAATAAAGGAGTTAGGAAGTGGTAGGGGGCAAAATTCAGACCATTATAGTGTAGACCGCCAAAAGAAGAAGTTCTTTTTTTTATTCATCTATTTATTTTACATACCAGCCCGCAGCCTCGCCCACCTCATCCTTTCTTCCCAGTCCCTCCCCACATCCCACCCTCTGCCTCCACCCCGCATACACTATAGTCTCCATCCAGGAAATGGCAGGTCTTCCATTAGCATCAGTAAAACATGGCATATCAAGTCGCAGTAAGACTAAGCACCGCCCCTTGTATTAAGGCTGGGCAAAGTGACCCAGTATGAGGAGTGGGGTCCCAAAAGCCACTAGAAGATCCGGGGAGAGACCTTGTTCCCACTGATAGAGTTCCATAAGAGGACCAAGCTGCACAACTGTAACATATATGCATATGGCCTAGGTCAGTCCTATGTAGGCTCTCTGGTTATCTGTCCGATCTTTGCGAGCCCCAAAGAGCCCAGGTAAGTTGTTACCTGAGCCTTCCCGAGGTGTCCTTGACCCCCTTGGCTCCTACACTCCTTTTACCTCTTCTCCTCCACATGATTCTGAAACTCCGTCTAATGCTTGACTGTGGCACTCTGCATCTGTTTCCATCGGTTGCTGGATGGCTCCTCTCTGATGACAATTGTGTCAGCCTTCAATCTGGTCATAGGAGATGGCCAGTTCAGGCTACTTATCTGCTATTGGAAGGAGTCTAGGCTGGATCCTGCCCATAGACTCCTGGGAGATTCCCCTGTGCCAGGCTTTCACTGGACCAGAAAAGACCCCCTCTGGCGGCAGTTCCCCCAAACTCTCCCACTCCGTGCCCCTCCAACCCGATCGTGCATGTTCCTATTTCCACCCACCCACCCCCAGTCCACTCAAAAAGCCTCTCCTATTTCTCCTTTCCAGGAAGATTTGGTTCTCCCCTCACCCCCAAGAACCATCCTTGTTACCTAGTCTTTCTGGTTCTGTGGATGGTAGCATAGTTGTCTTTTATTTTACAGCTAATATCCACTTATGAATGAGTACATATCATGTTAAAGCAGAAATCTTTTTATAGGATTCATACACAGGTGGAAATCAAAACATGGGTTGCTTAATATATATTAAAGAATTGAGAAAATAGATGAAAGGCTATAAAGACAGATAGGAAGAGGAAAATACTAATAAGAGACAGCTTTTTCATTTCTTCCTCCTCCTTATCCTTCCCCCACCTCCTCCCTTATCATTTCCTCTTCCCCCTCCTCATGCTTCTCCTCTTTCTTTTGACAAGATCATACTATATAAACCAGGCTAGTCTTGAATTTATCATCCCCTAGCCTCTACCTTCCAAGTTCTGAGATTATAAGTGTATACTATCCCTCTCAGATTCTTTTTAATGCTCTTAGACCAGAGTTGCTTAGCAACTGATACGATATCCTAATGAGATTCAGCGAAGAGTGTCTTTTAAAGATTGAAGAGCCCCATAACATCCTAATTGCTGATGTAATGTGAGAGAGAAGTTGATGGTAAAAGATAGAGGATAGATTATGCAGAGAGGTCCTGGAAGGGTGGAAATGTGGAGGACCCACATAATTATCATCTATTGATGGATTTTAGAATTTTTAAAAAAATCATTTTTTTACCATGTAAGATACTTGCTAATGAAATCCAGGCATCTGTCCTAAAGCCCAGGATTTATTGATTGTATTTAATGTGTTTTGTAAGCCTCTGCATTTTCTGTAAGTAGATAGCTGAATATAAAAATGACTTCCCATCAAACCTGAACAATTCTCAAATCTGATATGTGTGGCTCCAAAATTTTCCAACCAAGGGTTGTGTATGTTCAGAAGGACAAAACTCTTCTGCTCCAGATCCTGGGAAACCTACCTGCTCTTCATAGCCCTCAGATCATGTGAGGTGCAATAATTGAAGAGCTAGTGACATTTCCAGCACGGAGTTTCAGGTTTCAACTCAGATGTGAGGGAGGCCAGCTTCCCTTCTGATAATAAGTGACTGCCCCCTGTGGTTGCTGCATTTTTAGAGCAGCTACTGAAATGCCTTTCAGAAGTACATTCCATGATTACTTCACTTAAAAAACATCTTTGATGGTATATCTGTCACATGCCACTAAATTCACCCCCTTAAAGTATACAATTCAGTGGCTTTAGAATATCACAGAACAGCACAACGAATCGCCACAATCTCACCTTTATTTTTTTCATTTTTTATTTTTTATTATTATTAAAAAATTTCCACCTCCTCCCCT
>LOJH01025198.1:5376-18836 GCA_001685095.1 Ellobius talpinus
CCACGCCAGTCCAGAGAGATAGTTTATGTTGGGGTCTGGTCAAGAGAAATAATTTATGGTCTGAGCTAGCACCGGACCCTGGCAATTGATAACGTCTCCACATTTAGGGAATAATGAAGTCAGACTACCTGTGCAACCGATGTATGTATCATTTAAAAACCTTTCAGTTGTTCTTTTCTTTCCATGGTAGCAGAATTCTATAACTTTTATGGAAGGTCAGCTCTATAGGTGCTGTGTGTGCCCTCAGCAGAGAACTCCAGCAATTACAGTGTTCTGAGCACCTGGGGTGTGGAACTGACAGGCTGACAGCTATAGAGAAGTGACAAGAAGCCCTGCAATATCACATTTTTTTCTACACACTACCTAAGGGCTGAACATATGTCTCTCTGTTAGTGAAAATGCATTCATTTCCATCATGAAATGTGAGAACCAAGCATTCATCAAACCAAGTGTTTGAAGATTATAAAATAGCATTTTAATAATCTTGCCATGAATTGTGGTATAAACCAGGCAAGGATGAGTGAGAAAATACTTTATCTTTATTAAATATTTTATTAAGAAGAGGTTTGATTCAAGATAACTTTTTTTGCAATAGATTCCTGGATACTCATCCCCTAGATTTCACCAGTAAGCTTTTATAATAATAGGCATCTATTTATCAACTCAGCATTTTACACATTTCAAAGTAAATTATCACTGTTAGTTTATTCTCAGTTTTTAAAACAACTTTATACTTGTGTATAATTTTTCTTCTGATTTTATGTCATACACAAATTTTATGAGATACACAAATCACATTTCAGTCTATCTATAGCAACCAGAAAATGTTCTAATATTGTGCAGGGCACCACACATATTTGATGAATGAAGAGGAATATATGGTTGAATGTATGGAAACACACAGTTTATTATGTTTGCCTTGAATTTTTAATATTATTCAAGAAACTCAGAGTCACTTAGAATTAAATAGGAGAGGCCAGACAGAAACAGGTAGCGTTAGTGTCAAACCATCATGGTGTGGTGGGGGAAACGTTCCAAATGTTGTCCCATTTTATAGGGGTCCTTGCCAATGGCTCAGAGGAGCAATACATTGGCAGTTTCTGATATTACCCCTTGTCAGTTGGATTTGCTCAGCATCCCACAGATCTCTGCTTAGCAGTTCATCTCACTTTTATTGGCAGTAGCTTCCTGGAATATCTTGTGCTGTCAGTGGTGACAGTTCCAAGAAAGCAGTAGTAAAATCATGTTGGGAATCTGCTGTTCATCTAGTATTGCGCGTGGAATGGGTGCAGCTTGTGGGGACTGCCCCCTTTATAATAATATTTTTCTAATCATTTGTTTTCAGGAAAATTCTTAAATCTCCCCAAAGTGATTGCTAATAGAGGTAACGGTGATTTTAACTATAGTTCCTGAATCTTTCTTATCTTGTCTTCTGCTCAGCTCTGGCATAACAGCACTTCCCGTGCTCAGCAAAGGAGCTATTTACAGAATATAAAGAATAGAATCCTTCCCATACCTCTTTAAGGGCTTCCACAGCCTGTTCTTTCCTCCCCCATTCTCCTCCACCTACAGGGCTATGGGAACTGAGCTTTAGCAGCAGTTCTTAATGGAATAGTCTTTCCCCTCCAACTCCTTACTTACTAATGTAGAAACTGAGTTTGAACTGTGTTGTCAGCACATGCATGTAAGTTATTTAAAGTTGTCTATCACATGCAATGTGCTTGTTTTAACCTCCAATACTCCCCCCATTTTCCTATTTATAAAATCACCTGGACAATTTGAGATCTTTATTTCACAAGTTAAACAAACAAATACAATGGCAAAAACCAACAATAAAAAGAAAAAAATATTTATTATAAAGAAACTGAGGCTCATTCTCCAAGGCTGATGTATTAGTTTTATGGATACTTAAAAATAAGTACTTATTTTGATAGAAGAGAAAGTAGGAAATAGGTTTGAACTCCTTGACAGAGGGGTTGCTGAACAGGACAGGGGTAGCACAGGCATTAAGTCCAATAATTAATAAATTGGATCTCAAGAAGCTAAAAAGCTTCTGTATGTCGAAGGACACAACAGGAGCATACAGAGTGGCAAAAGATCTTTACATCTGACAAATGGTCAGTATCTACAATATATAAATAGCTAAAAATAACAAGCAACAAGCATGCAAATAATACAATTGATAACAGAATATGAAACAGAGTTCTCAAAATACGGAACAGAAATGGCTGAGGACTTAATGTTCAACATCTTTCTGTATCAAGGAAGTGAAAATTAAAACTAATTGATACTTCATCTTATTCTAGTTACAATGAGAGTTCTAGATCAATAAAACAAATGAGAGTTCATGCTAGTGAGGCTATGGAGTCAGGGGAACACTTATTCATTGCCGGTGGAAGTGCAAACTTGTAAAACTACTATGGAAATCAGTGTGGTGCTTGCTTGTGAAACCTGGACTAGATCTACATTAAGACCCAGCTTCATAACACTTGAGGATGTACCCAAAGGATTCTAAATCATACTCCAAAGACCCTTTCTCACTCATGTTCATAACTGTTCTATTTGTAATATGCAGAACTTGGAAACAACTTGGATTAATGTCAATCAACCAGTGAACGGCTAATGAAAATTCAGTACATTCGCACAATAGAAGACTATTCAGCAGTTTAAGAGAAATCAAATTATAAAATTTGAAAATTAATGGATGGATCCAGAAATAATCATCCTGAGTGAGATAAGCCATACCCCAAAGACAAATATTACATATTTTCTCTTACATGAAGATGTTAGCTTTTAAGCTGTAGATTTCTATGTTTTATTCTGAATAACCACAGATATTAAGCAGCTAGTAAGAGACCAGTGGGAAAGATGGGTCTTCTAAGGAAGGAGAAATACAGTGTTGTAAAAAGATAAAGGTGAAATTATAATAGGAGGATTAAAAAGGGAGTGCATGGTAGGATAAATGGGGGAATATGGGGAGGAATAACTGATAATGAAAGTCTTTTGAAAAAGTCACATTTATTCACTCTTAAAATGAACAAACCTGATAATTCACGGGCTAGAGGAAATCTTACACCTATTGTTTTGCTAAAGGAACATAGCAATATGATGACTCCTAGTGATGTTTCGTTATACCCATAGATCAGAGCACCATTCAACCTTCATTGGAGAAGCTTCTTTCAGTAGGTCATAATTTAGAAAGAAGCTCACAATAGTACAATGTACAGAAAGTGTGAAAATTTGCAGTGTAAGTATTAAATGGGGTGTCTTCATCAAAGGCCTCTCCTAGAGGTTCAGGAACCCATATGGAAGAGGAGGTAGAAAAACTTTCAGAGACAGAGATGGTAAATGACTTCAAGGAGCGAGCATCATCTAGACACAATGGGAATGAAATATAACAATCATGTCTGTGACAGCATGCATAAGACCTGCACAACTTTAAAGCAGAAAATAATCATAACATTGAGAAGAGGACATGGAAGAAAAGTCCCACCCTTAATCAAAAAGCTATTTGTAATTGATGCCTTCTGGGAAGAGAAAAATCAGCTAGCTCCAGTGAGGTGTTACTAGGTATATGAACCACACTCTCAGGCAGACTACATGTCCAAGAGTAGCTGGCCAAAGGCAAGTGGACTCAATGATTCTTGTGTGCGTGCTTTTTGTTTGTTTGGGTACTTTGTATTATGGTTTTGATTTTGTTGTGTGGTTTTATTTTTTAGTTTTTCCTCCATTGGGAGGAGAGAAAAGAGAGAAAGTATGGGAGATCAAACAAGCGTGTAGCTGACTATATAGGTAGGTGGCAAAAACTTGGGCAGAGTTAGAGGAGGATGAAAGAATATGATAAAAATATACTGTAATAATTTTTAAACGAAAAATAAATCCATTAAACTTTTTGTGGGAGAGTTGAATGGGGAGGATGCACAATTGTTCCACAGGCCAAGTATGAAACTCAGAGGACAAGTGGTCAGTTGGTTTCTCTTCCTACCATGTGTAGGTATTGAAATAAGGTTGTAAGGTTTGTCAGCAAGTACCCTTATTAACTTAGCCATCTTTATAATAATGTTCATTATATTTGATCTTTGACCATATATAACATACTAATTAATGTCACTATCACCCTCTGTTCTCTTCCCTATCTTTCCAACCACTAGTAATCCACTCTGCTCTGTAAGTCTCTCTCGGACATTCAGTTGTTTTTGTTTTGTGAGCCGCTGAGTTTTACAAGATCCCACTCTGTTTTGGGGCCTATCCATCAAAGCATGGTGGGCTTATCTTTGAGTACAATGTTGGCCCTTTTTCCATTATCAGTCAGTAGCACATAGTTCAGCATGTAGGGGAAGGAGTATGTCAGTCCCTCCTAGATCTGCTGTGGTTATCTCTTTTTTGTTTCCTTGCTTGTTTCAAGACAGGGTTTCTCTGTATATCCTTAACTGTCCTGGAACTCTTTCTGTTTACCAGGATGGCCTTGAATTCAGAGATCTGTCTGCCCTGCGTTAGGAGTATTGGGATTGAAGACATGCTTCTCCATGACTGGCCTGTGACTGACTAGAGACAGGTCCAGTCTCTGCAGTCCCATTGTAGGCAGCTGCTGATGCTGAAGACTGCATCTCACAATTCTTCTATCTTTGGACTTTTATGTTCCTTACTTACTCACTTTCACATTGTTCTCTAAGTCTTAGAAGGTGTGGAATAAATGTCCGGTTTATGGCTGAGAAATCTATGCTCAGTTCTTGGTATACCAAGCATCCATGTGTCTCTGTTTCTCACACACACTGTGAAGAGATGCTTCTTTTTGTGGTGGACTTGATGCAGGTACTGGGCATCTGCGGTATTGTCATACATGACAGTTATATAAGATAGGAATGTTCAGGCAAATTTGAGAATTCTAGATAATCTGGGAATGATGTCATCTCATTCGCTCTTGCACTTACTATGTCAGGACCCTATCAGCCTTCTTGTCGGTATCTATGAGGCCAACTGAGCCAAAATAACTTAAAAAGTTGGTGACTAAAGGATAACTGACAGTTTTAAAAATATTTCCAGGAGCTTTTTTATAGCCCTAGATAAATGTGAATTTGTTATTTATCCATTAGATATATTAATATTTGCATAAATTACTTAACTACAAACAACATAAAAGTGTTGTAATCATTTCGAGGGACCAGCACTGACTAACCCCACAAATGTTCATGCAGTGCAGAAGAATCATGTGAACAGTGCAGCAACTTTTCCTATCTGTTCGTTTGTGTGGGACTTCCCATAAAATAAAAATTTCTTTTTTTTTTCTTCCACCTCTGTTGAAGAGTTATGCTGAAAGTTTAGTTTTGGAAACTTGGACTTTGGTATATAGGAATTTAAAAGAGAATTTAGAAACAAAAGTTGACTTTTGCATTGTACCTGAAAAGGAAAGTATAAACACAATTAATGCATAACAAGGTTACTGCAAGCCTTGGAAGCAATCTATCCTGTCTTTTGACTGGTGTGAAATGAGCAGTGAAAGGAGCAGCTACCAAGCCTAGTGGAGAATCAGCAGGGGTCTGGACAAAACACAGACTTCCACTCGATACAAAAAGATTTCTTTTGCCTGCTGCTTTCAACTAAATATTAGATAGTCCATTAGAGAGGTGGCCATACTCCAGGTGCTGAGTATTTGTGTAGATAATTTCATTTTTGTTTTATGAACTATACAAAGCAATACCTGCATATATATATTATAATTCATAGAAATTATATGCATATCTATACATGCAAAATATGTGCCTTGGGTGTTTCTGTGAAGCCAAAATTAGTCAAAGCACAATATTTAATGAGACAGTCATTAGAATGGGGATCTTCAGGAGGTCAGGAGGAAACTCTGAGGAGTAGAATGAATGCCCTTAGGAAAGAGGCCTGTGTGAGGTCATGTGCCCTTCCCTACACCTAAGGATGCAGTGTGCCAAGGTAGTGTCCATAAAACAAGAAAGAGAACATCAGCCACACAATCTTCCAGGTTTTGATATTGCCAGCTTCCAGAACCAAGAAAAAACAATGTTTGTTGTTTACAAGCTGCCACATTGATTTCATTGGCCATCTAATGTTGCTCACAGTTAATAAAGAAGAAACAGTGAATGAGGCTAAGATTCCCAGTCTTTATATGTTCAGTCTGTTCTAGTATAAAAACCTTCCTTGCTAGCACTACTGCTTGGGAGTGTGTGTGTGTGTGTGTGTGTGTGTGTGTGTGTGTACATGTATATGAAATTGCAGAGGCAATGGAGAAACCCATAAAAACTTTTCATAATTTCCCATCTATTTGAAGTATTCTTAGCCAACACTGAGGTTGGTTTTCATATGGCAAAATAAGGATAAACCAAAGTTGTGGATATGAGAGAAGTATGGAAAATTATTTTAAAATAATGAAAGCTTGGGAAACAAGCCAGAGAAGCCTTTGTACCTACCTATGCACAATGATGCAGACTTTTCTTCTAGAAAATATAGCTTCTAGATTTCATAAAGTGGAATGTTAACATATTCATAAAGGAAGGACATGGTAGGACATAGCAATGTCATGCCTATTGTCTCCCAGCAGGACATTCTAGCCCACATCTGTTCCACTGATGAAGCATTTCTCCAAGGCCACTAGATAGCTTTTGTGGGTCTCTTGATCTGGGCCATATGGTCTTAGACTTGTGTGTTTCTTTATTCATGCTTTACTGAACTGGTATCGAGAGGCCCAGGACATGCTACTTCCAGAGTAGCTCCTTGGTGTTTGAGAAAAAACAAAAGGCAGAAATGTCTGTCTCACTTTTTTCCTTGTCCTTCTTCATCACAGGGCATGAGGAAATGCTGTTCTCCTCTGATAAGGAATTCCCTGCAGAGGCCTCCTGCCTAGAAGAGAGGCAGGAAAAGCATTTGAGTGATAGACCTTGCTGTTTCCTGAAATTAGGTCTGCTCTTTAAACAGACTTCTTTACAGCCTCGCAGTAAAAATGGTCTTGCCATTGGGTGGTGGTAGCACATAGCTTTAATCCCAGCACTCGGGAAGCCGAGGTAGGCGGATCTCTGTGAGTTCAAGGGTTCCAGGACAGACTCCAAAGCTATACAGAGAAACCCTGTCATGAAAAACAAAACAAAACAACAATAAACAATCAAAAATTAAAGCAAACAAAAACCCACAACAAAACAAAACAAAAAAGTTTGTCTTGCCATATTTAAAACCCAATTGTCATGACTGACTGGCTATTTATGTGGAATCTTTAACTCCTGAGTCTTTTGTTAGGAGTAGCTGTTCTGGCTGACTTCCAGATTCACGTCCTTTTCCGATCAGGGATAGTTTTCTTTGATTGTTGGACATTTTTTTACATATTAACTATTTCTGTTCAGTTTGATTTAGAGGTCTGTTATTATTTCTTAGTTTGTATTGTGAAAATCTTAATTCTCTTCAAAAATAGTGTTGTCCTTAAGAAAGAAAGAAAGCAAAAAAGAAAGACACATTACAAAATGTAACATAAAAGTCAGTGACACGCAGAAAGTTTTCCTTTCCCACACATATGCTCTGGACATTAAATACCTTTTTATCACAGCTTAGGAGTAGGTGTGAGTAGCATAAAATTCATAAAAGGAAGAAAGTTACATAAACTTGGGTAATACCAGCTTTCTGTACCTTAACATAAAAATTGAAAGTTTAAATTATGTAAACTTATTTAAATTCTTCCCTTAATTCACATAGCACATTCAGTGCATTAGTGTTTACTGATTAATAAATTGCACACAAGTTAGTTTAAATCAAGAAAATTACTCACATATTAATGCAATTTTAAATCCTTAAATATCTCTACATTTTTAAGATGGTGATATAAAGAGTTAGAAATAGAATAAATTTAAAAAATGAGCATAGGTGATTGAAGAAATGTTTCCGTGTTTAAGAGCACCTGCTGTTCTTCCAAACAATTTGAGTTTGGATCCAAGCCCTCACATTTGGTGCCTCAAAACCATCTGTAACTCCAGCTTCAGAGCAATTGACACTATCTTATGACCTCTGAGGGCACACATATACTTTTTAAAACAAACATTGGCAATATTCAAACAATAGTATTATGCTTCAATACTGAAAATATATTGAAATTATCTACTGAAACATTTTTTCATAGACCAAAAAGCTCTTTTTACTCTTTTTAATTTTCAAAGAAAATTAAGATATAGTCTGGGCCCCTGTGGTGGTTTGAATGATAATGCCCTCATAGATTCACATATTTTAATACTTGGTTCCCAGTTTCAAGAACTGCTGGGGAAGGATTAGGAGGTATGAAATTGTTGAATGAGGTGTCTTCTTGTTGGAGTGTGTTCTTGTTAGAGGAGGTGTGTCACTAAGGTTGACTTTGAGGTTTCAAAAACCCATATCATTCCCAGCCAGCTCTCTTTCTGCCTTCTGTTTGTGAATCAGACGTGAGCTGTCAGGTCCTGCTCCAGTATCATGACTATCATGGCTGTCACACTCACCATCATGATGGTTATGAACACAACCCCTGAAGCTGTGACCCCTAAATAAAATAAACTCTTCTATAATTTTCATTGGTTATGCTGTCTTATCACAACAATAAAATAGTAACTAAAACCTTAAAACTCATATGCAGCTTGCATTGTGGTTCTCTGGTTAGAGTTAAGAATCCTATGTAGCACAGCCTGTTCAGAACTGCCCAGCATGTACTCTCACAGCAACCTGCTCTGTGTCTCTTTCATACTTTCTGTCCTCCTCAGGTGTCAGTATCACAGCTCAAAATGTATCTTTTTGGTGAAGTTTCCCACTAAGAATTTCTAGGAAGATCTAGTCAATTCTCAACTATAGAGCAACCTTATTATCATATACCTTAGAATATCACTTTCCATAACCCCTTCCTTTACAAATAATCAAATATTTTTTATAAAAGTTTGTGTTACAGATGAATTAAACAGAATATTGAGAGATGTTCCATTTACCGTTTATTCCCACATAAGCATAGCGTTCAGGAAGGGTACCAGCAAAACTCATCTGTGATCATTTGCTACTGCAGTTGAGTGGCTGGGCACCTGCAATTAACTACCGAAGGTGCTGCCCTTCTGATGGTTGGGTATCACTTTCCTGTGTGGTGGTTTGAAAAGGAATGGCCCACATAGACTCATATATTTGAATGCTTGATCATTAGTGGGTGGCAATACCTGACAAGAAGTAGTAGGTATGGCCTTGTTGGATTGGTGTGGTCTTAGAGGAGGAAGGGTGCTACTGGGAGTGGGATTTGGGGTTTTCAAATGCTGAAGCCAGGCCCAGTGTCTCTTCCTACAGCTCCTCAGCCTCTAGGACTCTCTCTGTTGCCAAAGACAAGAGAGGTTGAGCTTGTTCCTGCCTTAGCCTTCAAGATCCAAATGTGGATATCTAGGTTCCTTCTTAGGCACCATGTCTGTCTGCCTACCACCATGCTTTCCACCATTTTGATAATAGATTAATCCTCTGAAACTGTAAGCAAGCCCAAATTAAATGTAAGAATACAGTAAGAGTTGGCGTGGTCATGGTGTCTCTTCACAGCAGTGAAACACTGACTAAGATAGGTTGCCAAGGCAACTTGGGAAATAACAGACAAAAATCTCAGTTTGGTGAAGGGAGGGACATAGGGGAGGCTGGAGAGTAGAGTGTGGGTGTTGAGGTTTCGAGAGTGGAGAGATGGCTTAGTAATTAAGAACACTTGCTGCTTTTGTAGAAGACCTTGACTTTGGTTTCTGGTACTTATTGAAGGTGACTCACAGCTGTCTATAACTCTGGTTCTAGGAGATCTGAAAGAGACCTTCTCCACTGCATGGGCACTTGGACACATGTGGTACACATATATACACTCATTCACATACATGCATACATACAGGCATGTAAAATATAAGAGAATAATAATAAAATCCAGCTGGCCTGTTGCACACATTATTTGACGGCATTTGGGGATCTATTGCAGACTTTTGCTGAAAACCGGACCTTTCATTTGGTGTCCTGAAATAAGGCCCCCAACAATGGAAAATAGCCCAGAGTACTAGCTGGCAGGAAACAGACTGAAAAGCTGTGGTCAACCAAATGAAGCACCCCCTCAAGTTTTGGCCAGCTTTCTCTTTCATCTCTTGGGTTGACAAGTGCTTCATGATTTTAAATTTTATTTACTTTATTTTCTAGATTATTTACAGCCACCCACATTCACCTAATCAAAGTTCACCTAGAAAGCTCTGTAGTTTAAAATCTCTGGGATCTTGGAGGAAAAAAAAACCAAAAACCAAAAAACAAACAAAAAAACGGAAGACTTCAGAGCCTGGCTGGAGTGAAATTCTTAGCAGGCTCCTAGTTCAGGTCATTGGCTCTGCTCCCAGACGTGCTTCAGAGAAAATAGATTGCCATCAAGACCCCCTGGAGACATGCCTGTGGGAGGTTTGCCTTGCCTGAGGCTTCTACCTCTGATGGGCTTCTTTAGGTTCTTACTGCTCCTCAGCCTTTTGGGCTCTTTCTGTGGCTGAAGACAAAAGAGCTTGTTGCTGCAGTAGCCTTCAAGCCTCCAGTGTTCATGCTGTAGATGGGATTCTGGTCCTGAAAGTGACTCCAGTCTCTAACACCTGCTGCTTTAGACACATGTAACCACAGCCTTCAAGACCTCTGGTTTCCGTGTCCCCATCAGTGACCAGCTTTCTGCACTAATTCTGCAACGACTATTGCCTGTTGAAGGCCTGAGATTCTCCAAGAGAATTTGAGATGGAGTATTTGCTGACACTCTCTAGGCTGGCCAGCAAAGCCTGTTGAGGGCACAGAACTGCAACACTTGCAATTTCCCTGGATTGAAAGCAAGCCTGTCCCTAGCACACAGGTGACACTTCAGTATCTCATAGTTTTCTTCCTATTTCTGCCTAGGATCTCAGAGTCTCTAGTTTACTGTCTGAGATTTCTTTTCCCTGCTGCATTGGTATTCTCACGTGACAAACACCGTTCCTTTTATTTTCTTGTGGTTTTCCACAATCTCCATTATTGGAAGGAATGTAAGATGGCAAGCAACCAGAAATGGAAGACTCCACTCTCACAACTACAGAAGAATGTAATCAGAATGCTAAGGTCATTCCATTGGATGAATCCAAGATTCATGATTTGTATCAGATCCACTCTTGTTTCTATGGTCTATGGTTTAAAGGATGTTTAAAGGATGAGTCCATCATTATAACAGCATAAATAGTTTTTCTCTTTTAAAAGTTATATGCAGCACAAACCCACCCTTCACTCCCACAGTCCCTAGTAACTGCTAAGCATTTCACTGCCACCACAGTTCTGTCTTTGGCAGAAGACTAGTTGGAGCCATAGTACATTGCCTTTTTCTGTTCATTTCTTTCTCTTAATACCATTCATTTGATGTTCTTTCATCATGGTAGCTCATATATTTTGAAGACTAAGCAATTTTTTTTATTCTCTGGTAGTGCCATGTAATGTATTCATTCCTTTAGCGAAGCTGCTATGAATAACCAGGTGTCTTTGTGTGGCATATTTAGAATGCCTTTGAAAAATTAGATATGATTTTAGTATTGGATCAAATCTGCAGTCATAATTTAACTGGGAAATAGCTGGCATACCAGTATGAGAGCTTTTTCTGTTTATTTAGCTTTCTTGACTTCTTTTATTAGAGTCTCATAGCTTTTTGCTTTTTTTTCAAATAGATCTTAGACATGATTTGTTAGATTTACATCTAAGTAGTTCATTTATTTGGATAGCAATGCCAGTGCTAGGGTGTTCTGAATTGTGAACTCAACTGCTATTTTTCATTGTGTTGGAAATCTTACTTATATTGCTGCTGTGACAAAATACCCGAGAAAATAAGATAAAAGAGGGAAGGAATGTTAGCTTTAATGAGAATGCTCCCCAAATCTTGGACATTTGAATGCTGGGGCCCCAGTTGGTGTCAGGTTTTGGTGAGGTATAGGAGGTGTAGCCTAGTAGGAATAAGTGTGTCAGTGGAGGAAGATTTAGGAAGCTAAAGGACTCAGGAAGGTGTAGTTCCCTCTCTTTGTTTTCTGCTTGCAGTTCAAGATGGACGATCTCAGGTTCTGTTCCTACAACTAAGCGTGCCACTTGTTCTCATCAGACTCTTTAACCTCTGGAACCATAAGCCCCTCCTAAACACCTCCTTTCTATCAGTTGCCTTTGTGGGTATTCTTTATCACAGCAATCTAAAATAATTAATACAAATATTTTCAATCTGTAGTCCCTTGGCTCTGTTGTTTCTTGAAATCATAAGGTATGGAACATGTGATAAAAGAAAGATGCCCAGCTCTTGGCATCCAGGAAGCAAGGAAAGCAATCAATTAATAGGATATATTCTGCTGCACATCACCCTTCACTACTTCCTGTACTATTCCCAGCTCTTAGATTTTCCCACCTTGAATAACATTATCAAATGATGAATTCATCAATGGCTAATCTATTCACAAGATAAAATCTCTCATAACACAATGTCTTTCTGAAAGGTGATCTACTAGAAACTAAGCCTTTGATATAAGAACCATTTTAAGAGACATATTGTATAGAAACTGTAAAGATGATACACCAAAAATAGTAGTAAATATTTATATGATAATTTATTTTGCAACTCACAACCTAACTATAAGTATTTATTTGCTCCAGTATTTTTCTAAATATTATTTTGTTGTTGACGACATTTTCAGATTTTTCTACATAGATCACCATGACACTCATGAAAAAAATTTCAATAGTCCTCCTAAATACAAATGATAAACTAAGTTATTTTAGTCAAAATCCAATTTCTGTGAAGAGACACCATGACCATGAAAACTCTTAGAAAGGAGAGCATTTAATTGGGGCTTGGTTGCAGTTTCAAAAGTTTAGTCCATTAGCAGCATTTTGGTAGGTAGTCAGACATGGCATGGAAGAAGGGAGCTGATTGTTTTACATCCATATCAACAGACAAGAGGAAAAGCTCTGGGCCTGCCTTGAGCTGTGGAAAATCTCAAAACCCATGCCCAGTGACACACTTTCATCAACAAGATAACACATATCCCCAAAAGGCCATTTCTTCTAATCTTCCCCAAGTAGTGTTACTACCTGATGACTGAGTTATTAAACTTAGGAGCCTTTGGGGGTCATTCCTCTTCAACTCAGGAAGAAATTGGGAAGAGAGTACCTTTCACAATAGCCTCAAAAATAAATGTCTTGATATAACTAAGAAAGCAAGAGAAAAACAGTAAAAATAATATAAATGAATACAATCATAGATTGAAGGAGTAAAGAGAGTAAAAAAGAATAAGCCACACAAAGATGGAATATACACAGAAAATCTGGATTATGTATATTATTGTGTTATCTGAACTTTTGACTAGAGAGAGTTATTTGGTTCTGGGGGCAGCTAAGCTAAAGCAAAATATATACTTTAAAGGTATCTTGACTTCAAAATTTGGGTCTAAGTATATGTTGCTTTGGAAAAGAGG
>LOJH01025199.1:4222-18836 GCA_001685095.1 Ellobius talpinus
TTAAGAGCAATGACTGCTCTTCCAAAGGACCCAGGTTCAATTCCTAGCATCTACATGGTAACTTCTTTCTCGAGGGATCTGAGCTCCTCTTCTGGCTTCTGGGGCACTATGCACATGGCACACAGACATACATATAGGCAAATCACCCTTACACATAATAAATATATTTCAGATTGCTTCTATTCAACAAGGGAAAAGACAGCATCATTCCACAAGTACAGGAAATGTTAACAAGCTGACATATATCTCTTGATTCATTATGAAAGGTAGAGATCTGGGAACACCGTGTAGCTCTGGCCTGAACAAGTGGTTTTCACATTAATACTAATTTCCTATGGGTGTGTGTGTTTTAAGTTTTTCTAAGAAAAAAAAAACTGTGAAGCTTAGGTAATTTGCCTAAGTGTTATAGAGCAACATAAGCTAGAGCCAGGCACTAGGATAATTAAGTCATAATGAAATAAGTTTAATATTTTTAGCCATGGCAAATATTTAAATTTGGTACCCTTTAAGCTCATGATAAGAAATGCCATGCTACTTTTAAAAATACACTTTTATTTCAAGTTAATGTAACACGATTTAGTTAGATGAAAATGCTTAAAACCTTGAAGTGCCACTTCATTAAAATGCTGGAAACATAACAAGTAGCCTAGTATTTAATTTAGAAACGGCTTTCAAGACTAAAGCATAAACTTTCTCAACTATACGCATGTAAATGACACAATGCATGAATTTCTCCATAATTCCTTCTATGACACCCTGTAATGCTCCTGCAGCATCCAGCATGAAACCATGGAAACCTCCGTTCTTCTGGTGTGAGATGTATTTAATTAAAACTGCAGTTCTACATGTTATTTCCACAGTCCAGTATTTATTTTAAATTGGAGTAATTTCAAATTCCACAAACAAAACTGAAGAACAACAATATTTTGTTTGAATTCTCTCTTCTGTACACTCAGTGATCTAAAACACCACAATATCCAACATACACAAACCTCAGGGAAGGGTTAGTAAATACACACGTGTGGAATCATGGTGCTCTTTGTTCCTGAATGGAATGGTCCCACAGAAAAAGCACAGGATACAGCACAACATGAGGGCACCTGTTACACATGAAGTGAGCAAAACACACTAGCATTTTCTATATGCGCAATGGGGAAACCTGCATAGGTTAAAGGGCCTTTTATGCTCATTTAAAAATCATCAGGCAAGTTGTCTGTATGCATTTTTCAAATAATTTGGAGAGCGTTGTGATCCAATGTAGCATATGCTGATTAGTGTTGTCTTTGTTGGCATTGACAGTCTTGCATGGTCACATACCAGTATTTTCACTTTAGCTTTTCTTTGAATAAGAGATTTAAATGCATTTAGACAATACATATTGAAAGCTGTTTACATACACTAAATTTAAGAGATTCAGTATTAGAGTTTCTTTGTTTCTTTAAACACTACAGAGTGCAAATCAGGTTCTTCACAAGAGATTGAATAGTAAGCAGTTCTTCAAAGAATGAGGGGGGAGAAAAAAGCCCACATGAATACTATTCCCCTTTGAAAAGAAGTTCTAATGATGCGGAATGTGAAAATAAGGTTTTAACATAGGCGATCCAAGTCTATAGTTAGAAACAAAAAAGTAGTCCTTCATGAAATAAAGGTTACGAGAACACGTTGCCTGTTTCCCCGTTTATAAACTGAGAAGTGGGTAGACGATGCTTCAGTATGAAAATAGGAGACTACAGGATCAGCTTCCATCTTACATGCTGTACCCAAAGCCAGGCTGTGGCTGCCCATATGGTGGTGCAGTGTAACCATAACCAAAAGGTGCCTGGGGAGGGACTGCCACACTGGGTCCTGCTGTTAGCATCAGCTGGGGCTGACCTAAAAGTGACACAGAGGAGGAGAATCTGTTAGCACCTAGGTTTAGCACTATAACCCTTCCCACTCTAGCAGCGCAATCACAATTCACTGACTAAGTTGTGGGGGTCACTTTCGACTGTCCTGGTTTGGAATAGTCTCACCCTGAGAAGGTCCCTGCCTTAAAAAAAAGCCAATGGTGCAGGACTGAGGGCCACAACATCCTATATTTAAAGCAGTAACACATGCACATTTGACATTTATCAGGCCATACATCTGCCAACAAGCCTATTACATAATACACATTACATTTAGTGACTAAAATTTTAGCACAGGAAAACTTTACAAGTTGTTAATTTAAATCTCTGATTCTAAACATCTGAATGGTAATGAAACCTAATATGGTTCTAGCAAAGAATCCAGCGCTAATTTAGAGACAGCAATAGAAAAAACACATTCAAATATGCACTAGATATGCAATGCATTAGGCATGAAAAACATGACAACATATATACCTTCTATCAAATACTTGTTGATGAAGCTGAAATAGTTGCTGACCACATAAAGAAAACATGACACGTAAAGAACTTTTAGAGAGAGAAACACAATACCTCCCTAGCCCTGCAAATCATCTCCCGCTAGAACAGAAGCTATCTTTCTCCCAGCACAATGGACTCCTTTCTTGTGGTACAATCAAAATTGTCTCCAGTAAGTGAGTTTTGGGTTTTTTTTTTGGAAACTAGCTTAAAGAATCACCCCTAGATTACCTTGAAAATTCTAACCCTAGTTCACTCAAACGCCATGAAAGCCCAGACTGTGGATACCTATTAAATAACCACAACTATCATTTTTTCCCTATTTCAAAGATGTCAAACCTTATTTAACATGTTAGGTCTAACCAGTACTTCATCAAAACTACCCTGTCCCCTAATTTCCTCCAAACAGTTTATCTGTAATAATAATAATAAAGATTCCTATACTGTCATTTTTTTAGTTGTCTGAGACAAAAATGGTCATAATTTTTTATTTCCTTCTAAAAAACATCTGGCTACAAAACTTTTAATCATACTCCTCAAACCCAATGTTCACCAAGTATGAAATACAAAGGATAAGTGACCCATACAGGCTAGAAGAAGAGGAAGTCAACTGCTTTAAATACTTTAGGGTTTGGACGTTCTACCTCTCTGGAAAGTTCTCAAATGGAAACTCAACCCCCACTCTCTGTCCTAGATAGATTTAAAATGAGGATGGATTCTTTATGAAAAGCACACTGAAGACATCCATGGCATATTGGTTCTTTTAAAACCAGAATTCATTGTTGTTTCTTTCTTACTGACTTAGAGAAACAAATATATCAGTCATCAATCTGGCAACAGATTTTTTTTTTTTGGTTTTTCAAGACAGGGTTTTCTATGTAGTTTTGAAGCCTGTCCTGGAACTAGCTCTTGTAGACCAGGCTGGCTTTGAACTCACAGAGATCCACCTGCATCTACCTCCCGATTGCTGGGATTAAAGGCATGCGCCACCACTGCCTGGCAACCTAGACCATCTTTAATGACTATTTTTGAGATATTCTATGCATGGAAGATTATTAGAGTGGAAAACATCAAAGAGTTTTAAATGGTCCTCAGGAGAAAATGCTAATAGTTGGGAGGACTATTCCTTAACTCAGCTTGCTACATTTAAGAAGGGTCTAATTTAAAAAGAGACAGATTACCATAAACGATGGGCTGTGTCTCTGTAGCTTGTTCTTCTTCTTTTCTCAATGACTCTGAAGCATCTAATTTATCCACCTAGAGAAAAAGAAATTGTGTTAGTTAGAACCTCAAAAGCGTTACAAACTTAGGTTTATGGCAGAGAGTGGAAAAGCCTTAGTATGTTAAATTCTGTCAAAATAAAACAGACTGGCAAGAACATTCTCAGACCCCATCAAATTCAATGACAATATTCATACTTCAGTAAGGGTGGTTTTCAGCACTGTCGTTAAAACCCCTCAGGCAGGAGGGGTTTGTAAATGCGTAAGAGTTCATACCAGGCTAAGACTGGATATGCTGGGATGCAGCCTGAGCAAGGGAGGAAGTGAGAAGGAAGTGTACACATTATCAGAGGTATTAAGAACTCATGAACCATCAAGACTTCCTTCCCCAAGGGAATAGGTTTGCCAAAAAGTGAATTGAGTCTAATAGCTAGATTAAGTACTTGAGCAGGATACGCTGCTCTGCCAACTGTGCATAGCTCCTGCTGAGGCTTATATTTTACAGGCTGAGAAGTCTCAAGGAGCTCCATTTTCAATCTGACTGTATAATATACCATTTTCCTTAGTTGTCTGAGACAAAATGCAAAGATTAATGGTACATGTCTTTAAGAAGTAACTAGGATTGCCTGACCTGGCTCTTTTAATGAAGCCAAAGAAATAAATGGCTTCTGTATACTAGCTAATCAAAGCAGGCAATATCAGATAGTATCAGTCTCAGTGTACGACTGAAGGGCAGGATGGCTATTACCCAGCTAGGTGGGGGCTTCGCAAACCACTTTTTCATCCATTGGATTTCCTTCTCTAGAAAATGAGGCTGAAAGAAGCTGGAAGTTCTCTGTGGGGCTAACATAACTTCATTCTGTAAGTCTGGGACACACATTGAGAAAAATAACTGGATTCTGGCATTACAGAATCCTCTGTACCACATACTTCTATTGCCTTTACACTAGCCTATAATTATATTTCAAACTATATTTAAAAGTTGGCATCTGAACCAGTTTTTCTCTACAACTAAATTTCAAATCTCAGTGTTCTATGTACTATTTTTAAGGCCAAAAGTGTGGTAAGATTGTGAGTGTAGAGAGGAACCTCATATATTCTTCCAAAAGACAATGTGGAGAGGTGAAATGAAGGAGGCACATGAGCAGACATGTAGATCCGCGAAACAGTTGTGAAAACTAGATCTTTTTAAAATGCTAAAGCAGACCCCATGTTCTACTGGTAATTTAAAATAGCATCTTTGAGTATACACACAGGCACAGAGGGTTAGGACAGTATTTTTTGTAATTGTAAAAATTACATGTACTTATTTGGGGGCAGGGGATGACAAACAGGTGCCATGGTGTGCATGAAGAGGGTGCAGGGCAATTTGCAGAAGTCAGTTTTCTCATTCTACCATGTGGATCTCAGGGACAAAATCAAGCATCAGTCAGGCTTGACAGCAAGCAAGTGCCTGTCCCAGCTGAAACAGCTCAAGACAATGTTTTAGACTTACTCTAATGGCTACATGTTAAAAGCAATCTGGGTCTAACCCAGTCTTGTTAAAGGACTTCTAAGAAGCAAGCTTCAGTAGTTTGTCTACCCTAGGGTTTGCTTTGTTTTGTTTCAAGGTTTGTGAGGTTTTTTTTTTTTTTTTGCAGGGGAGGAGAGTTTCACTGTGTATCCCTTTTGTGAATGTGGTCTTTAAGTCAGTTTTTTTTTCTCTCTTTTCTTTTTTTTTTTACTTTTAGGACTAGTTTAAGTCAGCATGTGTGGTGGTTTGCTTTCATATACTATTTTCTTATTTTATAGCCTATACTATAATCATGTTACAAATTATCCTACTATCAAATTAAAGACTACCATGGAATGTAAAGATCATGTGAAGTACCCATTATTTGGCATCCAGATTTACAAGAAAAATTATTCATCTGTAGAATTTAAGAACAGCTATGCCATCAAGGTCATTTGGGGTTTGCTAACCTAGCTAATATGTGAGACTAGTCTACAAAAGCTATACAGGAAACATGGACGCCATATAAATAATTTCTAAGATAAAGAAGAAAAATGAAACCAAAAAACCCAGCACTGCATAATACATCTCCAGACTTTCAAGGAAAAAAAAACTTAAGTAAACAGACACATATAAAAGTTAATGTCTGATTAAATGTTGAACACAGGTCTGCTAGAGAAACACCATGGGAGGTTAAAAGAGCCAGCATTATCCAATTGCCCAGTCATTGACATAGGCAGGGAGGGAGGAGGAAAAACACAAATCCCAGAGGAGAAACACCAACATAAGCAAAAATGTTGATGTTTATATAATGAGACAGCCTCTGGCACAGGAACATCCAATTTTTATTTAATAGCCCAATTTAGATTGCACAAAAAGAAAAATCGGAGAAGGCTTTTATGAACATAAGCTTTTGTTAAAAGCTGTAACAAAAGTTTCTGATCTTCAGATTGAAGAAGGAAAATTAAACATAATTATGTCACTGAAATCAGTTCCATTGGTAATATTGGGAATCCACTAAAATGCAAAAGGCTTTTCCACAAAGACTGCAATATGCTGCAGAGTAAAGTCAACATGCAGTCAGTTATTTTGGTGTATGTGTGCATGAAAAAAAGGCAAAAGTACTGAAGCAAGAAGTGAGATCTGAAGATGACTGGTGCCATACAGGCTCTCAAGAAACACACACAGCCCACAGCAATGCTCTATGTTTCGGAGTAGTATGATGTAATTGCAATGACTTGTACATGCTTGATTTAAAACAATGCATAACACTACAGTTCAATTACCCATTTTTCACACACACGCTTTCTAACTGCCTTGCTTACTAGCTGCTGAAGGGTCTCTCTCACACACAATGCATTTTACTCAGGTTTGCCCTAAGTTCCAGTGGTGACTCCAGTCTGATGAACAGAATCCCAAAGCATTGGACCCACCCAAGTTCATTTAAATTTAACACTCCTTTACTTCCCCACCCCTCCCTAGCCATAATTTTACACCAGGCTTAAGTTTTAAAGTTTGTTTTGTTTATACTGGGATGGAGATAAGCCAGTGAAGAAAGCAGCAACCAAATGGTGCCTAAATTTGGCATTCTTGGATATTGAGCCAACTAATCAACAAGACAGCAAATTTTAGGTAGTTTCTAAGGCATGCCTTCTTACAGATAGGTGTTAATATTGCCTTGTTATAAATATTAACAATCCATGTTGCTTAGCAACAGTTACAGCAAGTTTGGCTCTCTCATGATTGAAAAGATTTTGGTTCCTCTTAAAAATGGACTAGCACCATGAGAACTGGACACCTGGAGAAACATGAGGAAAGTCTCTTCTGAAGCAGCTAGTATCTCTTGTATCTACTTTCAGCAAAAAAATTAGTAAGAATCAAGAGATCAGAAACTGGATCACAGTCCTTCAATACCACAAAACCCCCAGAAAACAAACAAACAAAAAAGCCCCACAGAACTCCAAAAGCCTCTTAGGGCAAGTACATACAGATATAAATTCAACAACTGTCAGGCAAGCTCACAAAATAAAAAAGAAGATGTTTTAATTTATTTCAAATATTAAGAGAGTCCTACTACGGTCCAGATACCCTGATAGTTTGGAATTAATATTGAAACTCACCATGCTCAGTTTTAATAATATATTAAAGAGAGACTGTGAACCAACTACTGATTGGCCTCCTGCCCTTCCTAAAGCCTATTAGCCGATTAGTAGCAAACATCTAATGTCCTACAGCTCTATTATAGTTATGTTTCAAGGGACTTGCAGAGGCTTAGTGAAAATTTATTGGGGGGAAAGCAGCAGCAGCAGTGTAGAAAAGGAAGGAAAAAAGTCATGCAAATTCCTTAGACTTAGTCCTCCAGACTTAAAGATGGAAAAGAATCAACTTTCACCTTTTCCTTTATTGCATCAACCTGCAAAGGAATTCAGAAGGTGCAGCTTAGAAAAAAAATCAAATTCCATATTGAGCATAAAAAGGTAGAATCAGCAACAAAGGTTCAAGGGAGAAACATGTACCCACTAAAAAAGGTAGGAGCGAAGTGGAAGTAAAGGGCATAAGGGCATACGGAAGCAAAATTGAGAATCCTTTTTAACTTCAAAGCTCACTGCAGAAGTATTTATGCTAAGTCAGTGTGAAAGGAAGCAGTTTAATGGCTAGTAATGGACAGCACTTAGGTTAACAGCAGCCAGGTCTCAAAAGGTGGTATTATGCATAAGAAAAGAAGCTCGTCTCCCCTATGGCTAAGCTGTGGTAACTGTTTAATCACACTGAATTTACAAATAAAATATTACTCCTTAAAAAAAAATCTAGGTGCAACATGAGATATGTGATCCCCTAAGGAAAATCTCTCTATACTGAGGGCGTTAGTAGTGTTTCCCCGCTTGTATTCAGACACGCTGAAGATATCAGAAGTGAGACTTCAATTTTAAGCTTTATTTGCTCTGACAAAATTGATCTTTAAAAATCATTTACATTGTCTATGCATATCTAGTAACTCAGGGCAAGCAAAAACTATTCTAACATCAAAAGGAGATGCTAAAATGAACAGTAAATTTTATAAGGTGGCTGTATCTTCAGTTTATTTAATGTGTATTTAGGAAACATAGTTAACAGAAAATTACCTATGGTTTTTTAAAATTAGGTATCTGATTATCAAAAATTCTGTGATGATTATTAGCAGGCTGTTTATACGATGCAGCTTTCCCATGGGAAACAGGTAAAGACATGAAGTCAGGAACCAAACAAAGGTAATCTATAGTATTACCTATAAAGTATACATGGAAATCTGGGTTATAGGAGTTAATTTTAAAATGCTATTTTAAAAGATTTCAAACATTAAAACAAAAAGTGCGATTCACTTTAAGAATATAGAGGGTAAACAATGACAAGTTTGAGTTCGAGTTCCCTTCCTAGTCATGGCATCTGTTATCTCCTAAGGAAAATTCCATGTAATAAGAACATTTTATGATCAATAATTTCTACTCGAGAAAAAGAATTTTAAAAATGCATGTAGAATTGTAAATATCCTCAAAATTATTAGTTCTGAATATATTTCTGACCATCATTACCTTGGTCAAATATTCCTTCATAACCTGGATGAAATAGGGCATGGCGAAATCCATGATATTGTGCCTCCATGCAGTTTCCAGGACGACATCTGGCCTTAAGAGATCATAACAGGTAAAGAGACAAGCCCCGAAGCACTCTCTTTTTTCTTCCTGCAAAAACCACTGTAGGAGTTCTTCAGCCAATTCTGTATCTTTAGATTCAGAGGCATACTGCATTGCGTCCTATTCAGAGGAAACAATGAAGGGCAGAGGTTAACCCAAATATGCTGACTTAAACCAGTCCTAAAAGTAAAAAAAACAAAAACAAAAAAAACCACAAACCACTCACTTAAAGAGCACATTCACAAAAGGGAATTGCACTACCAATTCTCGTGCCCGTGCTGCTTAGGCAGCCACCCCACTTTACCAACCTTGTAGAGGCTGTCTTTCTTGCACAGCTCTACGCTCTGTTTCCAGCGATTGTTGCCTTTGAAGAGATAAGCAGCAATTCTTCTGAATTCAATGAGTTCATGTTTTTCCAAACGCTGAGCAAGTGAGATATTGTCAAAGTTGTCATAAGCATCTATTGATGTTCGCAGAGCCTTAAGAGATGAGACAAAGTCATTCAAAAGTCAACTAAAGGCTTTCAGTTTAACATTTATTTTGCACAATTCATTTTGATGAATTAGATGACAGCATGAAATATAGCAACATAGATTCAAGCATCAAACTACAAAAGTTGTAGCCTATGTTCAGGTGTGAACTTTCTTCATCTACTTCTAAAACAATAAATAAAACCCTCAAATGGACTGTACAATTTTCTAAAGGCACAATTTTCTCCAAGGTTTCCAGTATTGATACTAACTTGAATAGCTATGGAACTCAAGGAATATGTAATATGGATAAGAACTTATGCTGTCAGGAAACTATTCATATAATTTAACATGATATTCACCCTCACAGATTTGGCTCTGAGCCTAAAGGAAAATCATGGTGAGCCAGATGCCTGAGTCTGAGTCAAGCCTGGACTACCAGGCAAGTTCCAGTCAGGTCAACAATAAGTGAAACTAAAAAAGGCAAATTACCTTAAAAGACAAATACTAAGATATTATGCAAGAAAAGTAATAATCAGTTAAGTCCACTTAATAGCAAGTAAGTTTTAAGGACTAACTGAAAGAACCTAGGCACCCACACGTCTGCTCTTTTATAAACGTAAGGATAACAGGAGTTTTTACTACAGAACCTGTTTAAAGCCAACTTTAAGCCTAATCAGGACCTGATGTCTTAAGTATTTACAAGAATTCATAGGTTTTACCTGGTAATCTTCTTCCGTAATAAAGAGGTTGTTCAGTGATTCATTTACAGACTTGTTGTTGTGGTTCTGGACGGAGCGCAAATATGGTTTCACCAGTGGTAGCTGTTTAACCTTTAAGATAAAGTTTGTTAGAAAGGTAGCCATGTTGTAGAAGGTCTAGGACAACTGCTATCCAAGCACGGCAAAATCTTCACTATGAAGTTCAGTTTAAAATGGTTACCTTGCTGAAATAATTGACTGCACGAGTGTGATCCAACCGTGGAGACAACACCATGAGCAAGTCATTTAACAACAGAGGCTTGAATTCTAAGTAGAACTGGATTGCTCTGTAGTAGAGTTCCACATTGGCCACCTAAAGTAGGAGAAACCCACGCATTAAAAGTCAGTTGCTCCCCCAATGAGCCTTCTCCTTCCACAGCCCATACCCGAGGGTACATACCTTGGTGATGATATCCTTGAACTGCCCTTCCTTCCATGCATCGGTGGGATGATTCATCATGGTGATTATGGCATTATCATATTCTTCATACTTGTCATACAGGAACACCAGCTCTGCCCAAAGATGAGCTTGTTCTGCAGCTCTCAGCACCTGCATAAGAAAGACCGGTCGCTTAACATGTAAATCTAACTTCTGCTACCTATCAGCCTAATGAGGTATTTTAAATTATTAGAGTTGCCTGGCAGTGGTGAAGACTGGTTACCTTAGGAATATTCACTCTCGACCAGAACAACTCCAGGTGTTCCCTCATTTTCTGTGGTTTGAATTTAGAATACAGAATAGCTAGTTCAGTAAACATTCCCATGTGAGCTCGCTCCAGTCCCAAGGCTGCTTCCAACATGGTGATGAGTTCTTCAAAGTATCCACGATCCTAAACAGAGAAATAAGTAATCAGAGGAGAGAACATGTATGCAAAGGTCTCAATTCATATGAAGTCCTGGTGTTCATTACCTGATAGTAGTTGATAAGTTCCTCTAACTCATCTGCATGTACTACAATATGAAGTCCACACATCTGAGCAAGACGGAACTCTTTTCCATCTACACAGGCAAAGCAGACCTAGAATAAACATTTTTCATTATGAGAATCCAAATGTAAATGTAGACAATTATTCCAACTCAACAGTAGAAATAGAGTTTTCAAACAGAAAACTTAAGTCATCATTCAAACTTGGGTTTAGATTACCTCCTTCCAGGTTCGGGTACTATTAGCTTTTCTAGCACCATCAACTGCTGCCTGATATTCACCAAGGTGAACAAGGGTAGATGCCAAGCGTCCAAAGTTAGAAACATTATTGTACAACAGTTTTGCAGCATCATACATTTTTTCATCATAACAACGGTCACCAACCTAGGGACAAAGGCAATCTACGATCAGTAAAATGTAAGTCTCACCTCAATCCTTCTTTCAAATTCCTATCTTTGCACTGAACACATACACACTCTGTCTCTCTCTAAAATGTTGATTCTTACAAAGCAACAAAGTTATTCAATCACTGACTTTCACATATGTTTAAAATGTGAAGGTAGTAAGATAATTCAGTTAGAAAAGTGCTTGCTTGCCTTGCAAACATCAGGATCAGAGTTTAATACCCACCAGCCACATAAAAAGTCAGGTGTGATGGTGTGCTTGTGACTCCAGCACTGACGCAGTGACAGAGCAATCCTTTACACTTGCTGGCCAGCTGGCCTAAACTACTTATTGACACCCAGGCCAACAAGAGACCCTGTTTTTTTTGTTTTGTTTTTAAAGTGGATAGTGCCTGAGAGGTAAAAACAGAGTTTGTCCTCTGGCCTTTCTTTATATGCACCCACATACAAGCATCCCACTAAACACACACACACACACACACACACACACTCTTAAACAGGAACCCACTTGCTGAATATGAGCATTATTTGGCCCATTGATGAACTCTTCTAATTCTGCAAGGCGGTTTGTTTTAGCCAGCGCAAATATCAATTCTGTCTCCACATAGGACTCTCGAGCCTTCTTTCGTGCCATCTGCAAATACTTCACCAGTTCTTCCCAGTTTCCTAAATAAACAAATAACCCATAAATTAGCATCCTTACTTTATATTTCCAACCAAATATGTAAGATCTGCTATTTGTGCCCCCTACATTTTTCTTCTTTTTTTCTTTTTGAGAGAGTATCATGCTACATTTATGTTTATGCTTGCTGGTCAGCTGGCCTAAATTACTTTACACCCAGGCCAACAAGACACCCTGTCTTGTTGATCCAAAGAATATCTGATACCTTTGTCACACACTTAAAAAGTTATATCAGAGCTCTATCACAATTTTATCAGACTTCAAACTAAAATTAACCTTCTCCATATCTTCTAAATTCACACAATGCAGTCAGTGTTTAGCTGGATTAAGATGCTGGGCTGAAAGTTTTCACAAGTAATCGAGAAGTATTGAACCTCTACACAATTAAAAGTTAAGATACCCAAATACATGGCTTAGTAATTTTCTGAGGTCTCAAATACATAAAGATCAGAAGTCATACCACTGGTGTTGGCAGCCTGAACAACTTCCATGTAGGATGAAGGATCATCAGCTTTGATGTAAGAATCAATGGCTTCCTTCACCATTCCTTTCTGCAACTGAGCTTTTGCAAGTTGACTCCAAACAGCAGGCTCATTGCAGCGTTCAGCAAACTCATATGCACGATCCAGGTTTCCAATATGTTCAATTAAGACCTGGGCAACATTTTTGAATTGGTGTTACAATAAAATGGATCTTACATGTTTAAACTGATGGCATTTTATGATTATTTATGAGTCTACTGTGATAGCAATCTGTACACACCCTAATAGGACAATACATTCTTTACATCAAGAGAAGGCATTGTAGTTATTATATTAATTTATCTAATTTCAAGACCTACCTGAACTGCTGAAGTATTGACATCAAACTTCCGAAAAATAGCAAATGCTTCTTCAAACAGTTCATTGCTGATGGCAATGTTAGCAATATCTGGAGCATCATAATTATCCAGGCGGTTGATATACTCCATAACACGTGTCCGATCAGCCTTAATTGCAGTGAGGATGAGGAGATTTTGCAGATTCCTTTAGAAACCAAGATATTCAACCACAATGTTTAAAAAGCATTATCAGTGGCAAGGAATAACCAGTATGGCACTAGAGGGTCATTGGTCTCAGGGGACAGGGTGAGAAGAGGTAAGAGTATTAGGAGAGTAACAGAAACTGCCTCTAATTTATTTTCTGTTCCTTCCCCAAACCAACAGCTCACATTGAAAGACTGAGCAGAAAGTCAGTGCAGTCCTCTGGCAGCGTACCTGTGTTCACTGAATACAGAGTTATCAAGTACAATTTTCTCCAGCAGTTCAATGAGTTCATTAGGAAGATCTGCTGTCATAAAAGCCTTCACAGTTACTGACACTTCTTCTGGGTCCTGAGTTTCAGACAAGGCTGTCTGTACAACCTACAGAGGATATACATGGTATAGTTATAAAAACAAAAACAAAAAACCCCAAGGTCTTCTTAACAATACATTGCCTAGTAAGAATAACTTAGATAACTTCTCATTAGAAAATCTCAAATAGGAGGAAACTACCTCTAATTTACTACTCAATGATCTTTGTACACAAATACACATGAACACACATTGTTTCTAATTATGCTACTAACATTAGCAATTACATAATTTTTACTTTCCCCTGATAAAACACTATCCATAATAACACTTATCACTATTCCTTAATGGCTTATTTTCAAATCCCAGATGCAGATTATAAAATGAACAACCCTGGTTTTGGCTACTTTCATAAGGCCAGATGCCACAGTGATTGCAGGAAGCTTTTTATCTATCTACTTGGGAAGGTGTCTTGGAAATGCTCCCTGGGGTTAATGGGAAACTCAGAGGTAGTAATCTGCTCTTCAAAATGCTGTACCTACTTGTCTACCAGAAGAATTTAAGAATCATTGTAATAACAAGTAATAATTAGTACTTTAAATTCGAGATTTCAATATCATATAGGTATAAAGACTTCAACTGTGGTGCTGTGGTTCTTTAGTTAATTTACTATCATTGAATTGGGCACTGTGTGTGCTATTATGTACTGTTCCTGTGGTTGTATGCATGAATGTGTGTAGGAGCGTGTGCATGTATCAAAGGTTGTTACTACATGTCTTGTCCAGTTACTCCTCCTCCATTTTATTTTTTATAAAAGTCTCTCCCTGAAGCTAGGGCTCATCCATTTGACTGGACTGGCTTACCAGGATGTACCAGATATCTTCCTATCAACCTACCACGGGGGTTAAATACAGGGGCCCCTAAGCCCAGCTTGCATGTGGATGCTAGGGATGTGAACTCACGTCTTCACACTTGCAAATGGAAACATCTCCATGATACTTACTTGGAGATAGGATCATGATACAGTCATAGCTCAAGATGAACTCAAATTCACATTCTTCCTCTCTCAAACAACTAAGTGCTGGGACTTCAGGCATAAGCCGTATTTTCCTACTCCCCCCAAAAAATTACTTGGATTTTTTTGTATTTTGTATTATCAATCCTCATTGGGTGCTGACTTACATGAAGACATATTTGAAATGTCATGTGGGCAGGTAATAATTTGTAGTCAATCCTAATTTTCTTTTTTTTAATATTTATTTATTTATTTATT
>LOJH01025200.1:3563-18836 GCA_001685095.1 Ellobius talpinus
GATCCGCCTGTCTCTGCCTCCCAAGTGCTAGGATTAAAGGCGTGCGCCACCACCACCCAGCTTCAGTTTTATTTTTTATTTTTTTTAACATGCCAACTACAGCTTTCCCTCTCTCCTCTCATTCCACTTCCTTTCTTACCTCCCTGCATCCACTCCTCCTCCATCTCTATTTAGATGGGGTAAGGCCTTCCATGGGAATCAACAAATCATGGAATATCAAGCTGAGGACCAAGCTGTTCCCCACTACATTAAGACTGAACAAGGCATCCTAACATAGGGAATAGATTCCAAAGAATCAGCTCATGCATCAGGAGCAGGTCCTGGTCCCACTGCTAGGGACCTCACAAAAGATCAAGCTACACAATTGTCACCCAGGTCTAGGTCGGTCCTATGCTGGCTCCCTAGCTGTCTGGTCCAGTGTCCCTGAACTCTCACAATTCAGATCAACTGTCTTTACAGGTTTTCCCATTACTGTCTTGATCCTCCCCCCTCCCCCTGTTCATAGAGTCCCTCTGTTCTCTCTTCAACTAGATTCGCGAAGCTCGGTTCAGTGCTTGGCTGTGACTCTCTACATCTGTTTCCATCAGGTACAGAATGGAAGCTCTATTTCTGATTTCAGGGGTAGGTGAATTCAGGCAACCCCCTCCACTATTGCTAGTGATCTTAGCTGGAATCATCCTTGTGGGTTCCTGAGAGCCTCCCTGACACCATATTTCTTCCTAACATCACAATGCCCCCCTCTATCAAAATATCTCCCCCATCGCTCTCATGCTCTGTCCTGCCCACAACTCAACCAATCCTGATCTCTCAACTCACACCTCATCCCACTCCTCCACTTCTCCCCTCTATTCCTCCCCCCACACCCACAGTTTACCTAGGAGATCTCGTTTACTTCCTCTTTCCAGGGAGACACATGTCTTTCTCTTAGGGTCCTCTTGTTACCTTGCTTCTCTAAGACTGAGTACTGTAGCATGGTTATCCTTTGCTTTACATCTAATATTCACTTATGAGTGAGTTTATACCAAGTTTGTCCTTGTGGATTTGGGTTACCTCACTCAGAATGATTTTTTCTAAGTCTATCCATTTGCCTGCTAATTTTATGATATCATTGTTTTTCCCCTACATTGTGTAGTTATATAACATTTTCTTTATCCATTCTTCAGTTGAGGGGCCTCTAGGTTCTGGCTATTATGAATAATGCTGCCATGAGCATAGTTGAGGAAGTGTCCTTGGGGTATGGTTGAACATCTTTTGGGTATATGCCCGAGTGGTATCACTGGGTCTTGAGGTAGACTGATTCCCAATTTGCTGAGAAACTGCCATAGTGATTTCCAAAGTGGTTGTACAAGTTTGCACTCCCATCAACAATGGAGGAGTGTTCCCCTGACATCACATCCTTTCCAACATAGGCTATAATTAGGATTTTTGATCTTGGTCTTTCTGAAAGGTGTAAGATAATATCTCAGAGTGATTTTGATTTGCAATTCCCTGATAGCTAAAGGTGTTGAATAATTCTTTAAGTGTATCTCTGCCATTTGAGATTCTTAAAGTATACAATGAAAAAAAGAAAACATTTTCAACAAATGGTGCTGGCATAGCTAGATTACAACATATAAAAGACTGAAAATAGATCCATATCTATCCCCATCCACAAAACTCAAGTTCAAGTCAATGAAAGACTTCAACATAAATCCAGTGACACTGAACCTCGTAGAAGAGAAAGTGGGAAATAGCCTTGAATGCATTGGCACAAGAGGCTACTTCCTGACTACAAAACCAGTAGCACAGACATTAAGATTGACAATTAATAAATGGGATCTCCTGAAACTGAAAAGCTTTAGTAATGCAAAGGACACTCTCAAAAAGAAAAAAAACAGCAGCCTACACACTGGGAAAAGATCTTCAACAACCTTACAACTGACAGAGAACTGATATCTAAAATATATAAAGAACTCAAGAAACTAGACCAAATAATCCCATTAGAACAATTTTAACAGAGGATTTTCAACTGAAGTTTTCTTTTTTTTTAAAAAAAAAAAGTATATCTCTTACCTACTCTTTCTTCCATATAGCACTGAGCAAAACATTTAGGTTCTATGCAGCAAGAAGAACCCACAGTTCTCCTTACTCTGCATGAATTAACCAAAGTAAGACAGTTTGTCTAGACTTCATGTATAAATAAACTGAGCTTTATTCCTAAGCATTCTCATCACTTCACAAAAGATATTACAGGTTAATATTTCTTTGTAAAAATGGATATCTGTTTTGTGGGTTCAGAACAATGTTTCTGTGGCCGACCAACCATGCAAGCTTCTAAGGCTCCAGTTGTGTTTGATTCTCCTTGAGATAAACAGCCAGAGAACAGATACAAGAGATGTCTCTGCTGCTTGTTTGAGAATTGTAGATATTTTTAGCTTTCTATTTTTTTTGAAAGTTCACCATAGACCATGAAATTTTGAGGCTTCTATTAAAAAAAACCTCAATTTTTTTGAGAGATGTGAACATTACAAACCTTTTCAACTACCGGTAATGAGCTGATATTTCTCTAGGTTCTGAAAACCTTCCGTGGGTTATTAAAAAAGTAGTTCATTAAAAATGAAAGTAAAGACATAACAACAGAACAGGCAATTAAAATAAAAAGTATTTTCAGAATTCAAAGGAAATGCCAAAAAAAATACGAAAAATTAAAAGGTCACAAGACACACTTTGGTGATTTGAAAAATATCTCACAAAGGAAGAAGAGAAGACCCTTCTTGGGGTTTCTTCACATGTATATGAAAAATTTCTTATTATTAGACTGTTTTCACCTAGGAAAAGCCAGAAAATATAAAAATATTTCTCATCATATCATCTTGTTGGTTTCTAGCTGTACTTTTTTTATTAAGTGAGTCCAAACTAGAAAGTAAACCTTAATCAGAAGTAAATACTCATTTTATTTTCTGTAAAGAACCACCATCATGGAGAAGAGAGACTATTATTTTCTCACTGAGGTGCACTCATTTAGATACACATGTCTGTATAACCATTTGCATTTGTAAGAAACAATGTTTATATTCTGTATGATAAACTTATTTGTTAATAGAAACCAATTACATCATACATGCATCATAAAACAGGCTTCAGAAAATAAAGTGCTGTGTGATATTGTGACATAATTAGTGTCCCTATTCATAGAAATAATACAGTAGTGATTGAGATCACACATCCACACTTTAATTTATATGAAGATAATGGTAAGACACTTAATTTATCTCCTTCTCTTGAGAAAGGAGACAGTAATTATTACTTAGTTCAAATTTTGATTTTGTACTTTAATGTTAAACAGTGGTTATATTACTCATAAAATCAGTAGATTTAAACCAGATAAATTGTTTTCTAAATTGAGCTAATGTAGTAATAACTATAATAAATGATTGTAAAACAAATAAGTGTAACAAAAATCAAATTTATTACATCAATTTTTCTATTACTACTACTACTACTAATATGGATTTTAATGAGAAAGATGATGTAACTCACGCTGGTCTGGGACATGCTCTGGTTCCAAAGATGACCTTGAACTCATGGTTTTCCATTGTTCATCTTCCAAGTGCTGATTGTTATGTCATGTTAGCTTAAATATTTTACTGCATATGATATTATGCATATGAAGTGTGTATTTCCTTTCTTATAAATTTTTCTTGAATATTTCTGAAGAGATCCAGGAAGTTCTGTCCTAGTGTTGATTTAATGTTGTCATACATTTTAGGTTATAATTAAAGGCTTTCACACCATGTGCTTTTTAAATTAATCATTAAACAAATTTCTTTAATATTTAATTTTATGAATTTTTTGAAATTTCATGTTTTTCCCACTTTTACCTCCTCATCCAACTCCTTTTAGAAACATCCTCCCATCCATATCCACATAACTTTGATTCTTCTTTTTATTTTTCACTCAAGTATAATTGGTGCTGCCCTATGTTTTTGGATGCGTAGCCCTCCACTGGAGGGTAGTCAACATACCTACCGTGGGCAATATTCTTAAAGAAGGCTGATGGTCTCTTTCTCTCTGGTCTGCTATTAACTGTCAGTGTCTCCTTAGCTAGCAGTGGGACTTTATCTCTTCATGCTGAGATCTCGTTTTGCTTGAGCTTGTACAAGGCTTAAATATGCTATCATTATTTCTTTGTGAGTTTATATGTCAAGCTGCCTTGTTGTGTCTTGTTGACATCTTGTCCTGGTATTCATTTACCTTCCTTTTACCCACTCCTCCTCAATGATTCTTGAACTCTGGGAGACGGGTGTGAGGTGTGTTCCACTTGAGCTGAGGATGCTGTAGTCTCTTATTTTGGGCACTTTTGTCGGTTATGGGTCTCTGTGTTACTCATCACCTACTGAAAATAGAAGCTTCTGAAGTGAAGGTGGAAAGTTGCAATAATCTGTGAAGTCAATAGTGAGTCATTAGGAGTCAGTTTAATACTATGTCCATTTAGCAGAATAATAGGAATAGTTTCTCCCTAGAGAATATAGCACATCTACTCATAGATTGCTGACTGATGATGGTACTAATGAGTATCATCTTGTGAATGAAAACTAAAAGTCAACTAGAGAGTGACTGGTTACTTCTATGATGCCTATACCATCATTGCACTAGGGGATGGTTTTACCAGTAAATACATACTAAATTGTAGCAGAAAAATATGAGTGTAATGAGTCATAAATGAGTGTAATGAGTCATTAAGGAAATAAATTTAGTCACCTTATAACTTCTAAGACCATGAACATCAGTGAAAGAACAAAATGAATAAAATACCATTATCAAATGATAAGATAATATTTTATCATTTTTTTCTTTTCAATGTATTGAATCATACTGTGATTTTCAGTTTAGACATTAAATTAGGGACACCTAACAAAAATAGGTAATTGATTATTTTTTTGTTTTTAAATAGAAATATCAGTAGTATTCATATTTGTGATGAGTCTCATATATCTCTAATTGGAATATATTATATATAATTGCTTAGACAACAGCTCAATGGTGCTACAGTTCCCTAGCCATGTTGTGAGTCTTCAGGTCAATCTGAAAATCACAGTAAAAAGAAAGACAATAGTTTGAGGAAAAATAACATGTTCTCAGTAATATCTGTTATATAAAAAATCACACTTATCTAAGATTTGCTAAAATGTTTTAAAACATTGAGTGTAAGAACTTAGATGACAAATTAAGTGAACGTGAAAGGCTTGCATGCCCCCCAAATACTCCAAAACATAAAGTAAAACATCTGAATTTGGTTATAATATATAACTCTAATATTTAATTCAATTAACCCATGTAAAATAAACTTGCATGATATTTTTTATGAAATTAAAAAGAGAATCCAGTTTCACTTGGCAATGGTCTTAAGGATTGGTCTTAAGTCGCATTATACATATTAATATAAGCTCAATAGGCTATTTGTTATAGCTGGTATTTTATTTACATTTTAACAGCTTAAAGTAGATGTCTAAATTTATATCTATGCAAATTTATTTTAGCCTTGTATCAATATGTTCTAACCACACTAATTAATTTAGCAGCCATTATATGACTCTTACAATATAGAAATACAGATGGTATCAAAAGGCAAAGTCCAATACTTTCAAATTTTTAAATGATATATGATCCTTGTGTCAAAAACCTAGCAGAGATATGGTTTTATTTGCAGCATTGTTTTTGTGGATTCAAAGACTTTTAGATTTCTAGTGTGACAATATAAATAATTTGAGAAAATCCTGATGATTATCTTGGAGGTCTTGATTTAGTCATAATTTCTGCAAACGGTGTTCTACTCAGTGCTCTAAAGTACAACTTAAATACTGATAAAAAAAAAAAACCTTGTGGTCAGGTAGTCCTGTTGCAAGCCTATAATCCCGAGACTAGGGAGGCAGAGGCAGGCAGAGCTCTGTTAGTCGAGGCCAGCCTGAACTAGTTCCAGGACAGGTCCCAAAGCTATGGAGAAACCCCTTCTCCCCCCAAAAAAAAACTAAACTAAAAAAAGAAAAATAAAAAAAACCTTGTGAATCACCCTGTAAGTTAAAATTTTACCATTCTCTGAGTTATGTAACACTGAGGTAACAGTGAGAGACAAGTGATGAATTCTTCAAAGCATGTATTAGAAGAAAAAAAACTGTCTCCCAAACTGGACTTCATTTGCTCAAGAATTAGGCACACAGAACAGCACTGTTGCTTGGTTTACTGACTGATGTTTGTATGAACCTTGTTGAGCTCAGTGGTAAAGTAAATTGAAGCAGTGACAAAATACAAACAAATATTTGTGGAGTAACTCTTTTATTTGTAAAACACTAGAAACATTATTAGAAAAAAATGTGTAAATAGTTTTCATTGGTCGGGGTGGCCCATTACTGTTACCAAACACTTGAGAAGTGGGAAGCAATATCAGGAGTTTGAGGCCAGCTTCTCCTACATAGAGGAATGAGAATAAGTCTGAGTTGCATAGGACACTGTCTGAAACAAGAAACAATTCTTAAACATCAAGGCTCTAATGAACATATGAAATGATAGCAAAATGAAGTGTTAAAAATCAGATCATCACTGAAACCATAGGTACATTCCATAACTGTTAAAAATTATCGAATTGTATATGAAAAGTAACACAAATTTAAATAATTGGCTCACTAAGCATCAGTGCACTGAAATGTATGAAAGCAAATCAGTATCTTGTATATGATCAACAGAAATATGGTTTCCTTATGGCAAATGAAAGTTGGAACTCAAATCCACCATTAAATTTTAAGTTGAGAATAGCAATGTCCTCAAGAATTGTAAAGCAGTGACCACTTATAATAGAAAAAGGGTTATTCACTTACATATTTTTGATCTTTTTTTGCTTTCCCAGAGAATTTTCTTTTTCCTTTTTATAGAGGAGAATAATATCTTAAAGAATTTATAGCTAGAAATTCTTTGCTTCCTCTTAGATCTAAAAAATGAGAGTCACTAAAGAAATGAATATAACATATTAATATTAGAAAAAGGGACATGGCTAATGGAATAAATAATGGCAGCCTTGTGAATTGAAAAAGATATTAGTTCTTATTTGACATATAATTTATTACTGAACAGTTACTAGAGAAAAATTCACAAAAAAAACAGTTTATTATCTGAGTAGTCAAACCCAAAAAAGAAGTACTGTTGCTTCTAAGACTCATCAAGCTATTATTTTTAGCACACCTATACACTATCACACACAGCTTCATATGCATGCACACACACACACACACACACACCTTTTTGTGTTTTCATGAGCACATGAACATATTGACATGCTGTTGTTTTCCTGGGACACCCAGTTTTTCTCTGTTTTAAGATTTCTAAAATATTATCCCATTTTATAGAAGACACGAGTGAGATAAAGTTGGTCTCCATTCCATACAATGCAGGAATTACTTTTGCAAGTCATAGACGTAGTTCTCCCTTACTTGCAATGAGTCCAACTCTCTGGAGATACAATACAGTCTAACTGAAGACATCTCTCACTTCTCCAACGCCCAGGATGGGTTAGAAATAACTTTGTCCTGTGAACATCTAGTTTTTTTTTTTTTACCAGTTGTTCATAATAGTAAAAAATGAAATGGTAGTCCTTTAGACAAGAAACACTGACATTTGAAAAGAATTTTTAGTAGATCTAAATAACCATAGGTTTCAGAATACCAATTGAAAACCTTTGTTTGATTTGCAATGCTCTAATCATTTATCTTCGAGGACTTGACAGGATCCCTTAATTGCAATACCACATGTGTGCTCATAAACATGTCAATGTATGGATTAGATACAATTATCTCTTTTCTAAATGACAACTTATATTGATGCTTATTATATATTTTCGTTATAGACCGACAACTAACTTACAACTAACAAATTATGAATTAAGACCCAGGCCCTTTACACTACTACAGCATTGTCTTAGGTCCACATCTTTAACTAGGCTTTATCAATAGAGCAGCATAATCATTAGGAAAAACAAAAGTAGTTCCTTGAAGTGTGGTCAAACAAGAAAGGATCATATCAAAGGGGAATACTAATTTTATTTCTTTTGCTTCTTACTGTATTCTAAAGACTTCTTTTGTGGTTGTGCACATTTTTTTCATCTATTAAAAACCTAAGGTTCACTCCTTGACCTTTGCCTTCTGCTAACTCATCACATTATATGAGCAGCTTGCCATATGCTAATACAGTAATAGGAAAACCCTGAGGCATATGGGTATAACATTTACATATAGAGCAGAATTACCTACAGGTGAGAAAAACAAAAACTGAAATTCGCCTTCATGCAATTCTATTTCCTAACATTTGACTGGCATGGTTGAGAACTCCAACTGGACCAATGGAAAGGCAGTGCTAACAGGAAAATGACACTAGTCATAACAGAGCGTCCATACTGAAGTTTAGGGCTCGTTTTCAAGTAGGGAAAGCAACTTGCTGTCTTGGCTCAAGTCCAAAGGACAGTGCACTAAGGAGCAGCCCTTGAACTAAAATTACAGTGGAAACTTGGAGTTTTCATTGTTTCTCATTTCAAAAATGCTTAAAACACTTCAATATGTAACATCTAGAAGAAATTATATCCTGGTGGAACTACTGAAGAATTGCAGACATTTGAAATTTATCTAAAAGGCAATCAAAAGATTAAATAAACCAAATAATGAAATTAAGAAGATTGTAATATGAAAGAAAAAGGAGAGGGCAGTACAGTAATTTTGAAGAATGATTCTGGGAAACAATATTAACCTAATATAAATCTTTTGTTACTGTGGATAGTGCATTTTAGACAAGTCTAGAGAGGGCCATCTTTACTCAGGTAACCCCTCAAAGTAATGTTTCTCAGCAATTGTTTTTCAAAAAGCAGTCATTTTTACTTTCAAAACACAGACCATAAAACTATAATCTATGGACCAAATTGATTCCTTCAACAAAATTTGTACAATGTAGAGATGTGATGTATTGTGACAAATCTGTGCCCATTTATTTATCTATTGACCATAGCAGCTTGTATGCAAGATGGAAAATTTGAATACTTGTCAAAAATTCCATATGGACTGCAATATCTCGAAAAAATATCATTTTGTTTTTTAAGAACAAATTCGAAAACCCTAAACCAATGTATATTTCTTGAATAATGTGAGGAGCACTGCATTATTAGAATAAGAATTAAGAATGGAATAAGAGAACAACATTATGTCTATTTTATTACTGTGTTAACAGCTTAAATATTAAAGTATTTTTAACTTTTATTTTTTAAATAGTTCAGATATTATGCATTTTTCTTATATTGAGCAAACAAATTTATATACTTTTAGTTAATTTCAAAACACAAATAAGGTTACCAAAGGTAGGAAACCTGAAAATAGGTACCTGAATTTGTATTAGTCATTTTTTGCTAATCTTTATGTTCAATTACTGTGTTTTGTGCATCTCATATGTACCAACTACTTCTTTTGCTGTGAGGGGAATAAAAAAATGGTGAAAATGAATCTAGACAGAAAATCCTGTCCCTACTATACTTCCCACAACCACAGTGCTAAGTTAGACTTATAGGTACTGATTGGAGCAAATCTCTGAGAAATACACACAATTGTTTAGATATAAAAGGAAGTTTTGGAAAACCATAGTTCTATTTATACCATTCCTATATATTTGAAATTTAAGAAAAACAATATATTTGACCCATCTTTCTACTTGCAATTATTTGCTGGCTTACTATCCACTAACTTTAAGAGACAATCTGTAAATCGAATTTCAGTTTTACAATTTAGGGTAGGCCCCATGCCCAGGAGTATTAGCCAATATCAAATTAACTCAATGGTATTTTTGCAGACTTTGTGCCTCATGTTGATTTTTGGACATTTTTTTATTTTGTTTTATTGTTCCTTTGCTTATATACTTTGGTTTCTGATTTTCTGTTTTTGTGGGTTTTATGTATGTGCTTCTTGGTTTTTGTTGTTTTGTTTGTTTATTGAGAGAAAAAGAAAAGACATGAAGTCATGATAGTAAAGAGACAGGGAAGGGAAAAGTGTGAGAAAATATTGTATAAAAAATGCCAATAAAATGGAAGAAGGTGAGATAGGTCTCTTGAAAATACATAATATATGTTTCAAAAATAGGAGTATTTCTAAAAGTGTAATAACTTACTAAACAAAAGTAAAATGTTTTCTCTTTACCTAAAAGCCAGATCTAGTAGTGTGCTATAATGAAGATGCTTAATTCCTAAGCAATTTTTTCCAATATGATTTTTTTATGATTTTAAGCCATTTTTCTGATATGTTTTTGTATGTACAAAGACAATTTAGCTAAGCGGCAAACTGAAGATATTTTCTAAGAGTTCTCAATCTGCTCTCTTATAGCTCCCATGACAAAAATGATCAAATGATCACTATCATTACATATTTCTTTTAATAGCTTTCCCTGTATGCCTCTCATGTTGAATTAACACATTATGTCAAAACAACATTTTGCTTTTCAGGGCCATCTAAGATGAGTTCTAAATAAAATCATTTTGGACAGAAAGTAAAAGACTGTCTACATAGCAGGCTTTGAAAGGAGTGGTTTGAGTTTCTGAGCAACTATATACTGCTAAAACATTGGCATTTACCTTAAACCCAAACTCTGTTTATCCCCGTGGCTATTGTAAAGGCTTGTTATGCCACTCCAGTAATCAGATCTGCAAATTTCCACTTAGCATCACATCCTTCTGAAGCTGATTGATGCCCTTTCTTGGGCATCTTAATCTATTAAACCAGATGTCTTTCCGTCATCCCTGCCAAGATTGAAAATCTATTTATGATCAATGGTAACGATAGGTTTGCCCATCAAGGCATGGCTAACATGAAGATGGAAAAGTATGCGTCTTTCTAGATTGTGATCACTTTACAATTGATTTTTTTGCTTGTTTTGTGTTTGTTTTTATTTTCTCATGTCATTTCATTTTATTTTTTTCTATTTTTAAATTAAAAGTAGAATCTTCTCTCATACAATACATTACAGTTTCCTCTCCTTTCACTTCCCCTAGTTCCCCCTAACTCGCTTCTCCCCAAGATCCACTCCCCCTCTCTTTCCTCTTTAGAAAAGGGGAGACTGCCAAGAGAGAGATCAGACAAACAGCACAAAACAAGATGCAACAAGACAAGGCAAAACTCTTATATCGAGGCTGAACAAGGGAACTCAAGGAGGAAAAGAGTAGCAAGAGCAGGAGAAAGATTCAGAGATGTTCCTGCTAGCACTGTTTGGTATCCCACAGCAATACCAAGCTATCACACCAAGATAACAGCTATACCACATACACAGAGCACTTGGTACAGACCCATGCAGACCCAGTTTGCTGCTTCAGTCTCTGTGAGCCCATGTGAAGTCAGCTTAGTTGTTTTGGTGGACCACGTTCTCTTGGTCTCCTACATTACCTTTGACTTCTACAGTCTTTCCTCCCTCTCTTCTTCTAGGTTTCCTGATTTTCAAAGGGAGGGACTAAATGGAGACTGCCAATTTAGACTTTCCCTCCAAATAATGTCTTGCTGTGGGTCTCTATATCTGCTCCCATCTGCGAATGGAGGAAGCTTCTTTGATGCTGACTGGACAAGACACAGATCTATAAGTATAAAATATCACTACACTGAATTTTTCTTTGCCAGTCATGTTTGTTTTTACCTCACGTCTCTGGGCTATCCAATTTAAGGTTCCTGGACCTCCAGGTAGTGTAGGGCATGGTTTCCCTTTAGTGTCCTGGTCTCAAGTCAAATCAAACTTTGGTTGGCCACTCCTACAAGTTCTGTGCCACTATTGCACATCTTGCAAGGAGAGATTGTAGGTAGAAGATTTGCATTTGGGTTGGTGTCCAGATTTCTTTTTCCATAGGCTGCAGAGTACCTTCTTGATCCAAAGACACTAGAACTTAGGGGTGAAGGCTCCTAACACACAGCAGCTCTATCTTTCTGTTTTCAATGAACCATAGAGAAATTGTGCTCAGCCATGTGACACCAATGCCAGTTTGTAGAGAGTAAAACTTCTGTCCTACAATAAATCTGGCTTGTAAAGAAATCTCCACAGAACCCCTTTGGTCAACAGCTCAAAGGAATGCAATGCAAAGCCACTTCTGGAGGCCTTACCTGGCAACAAAAGGAAGCCAGTTCTTACTCTGTACTCTCCTTTACTAGGAGTCCTCACTAGGGTCATCCTTAGAGATTCCAGGAAATTTCTAATGTACTACATTTCTACACTCCCCCCCAATGCTCCCCAATTCTATCTTTCCCTCCTGTATTCTCAAATTCTCTTCCTCCACTCTCCCTAATTTCTCCAGCTCCCTTCCCCATCTACCTGCAGTCCACCTGCAGAATCTGTTCTATTTCCCCTTCCCAGGCAGAGTCTTATAGTGATCCTCTTTACTCTCTAAACCCGTAGATTGTAGCTTGATTACAATTAGTTAATTTTTAAGATAAAAATCAGTCAAACTTTCACTGGAAATATTTGCTAATGTCATGAAGTCCTTTCTAACCCTGAATAATGTCATTTTCTAATTACATTTAAAAAATGCTCTGCATTACCTCTCTTGTAGATGCCCACAGAAGATGATCCATTCCACCTTGACTAAATGTAAGAGAGCTCAGATCTGTTCTTGTTTGCCCTGAGGTATGGATACTAACACTACATTTTTGACCTAGGGTATGATTACTTTATGCCTTATTTATTAAGAAGATAATTACTTGGTTTGTTCTGTGTATCTTGGTAAAGAAGCCTCTTGCCTCCCCCTTCCTCTTTGGATTTCAGTATATAAAGGCTTTGAGAAACAAACACGAGGCGAATCTCAATATTTACTAGATACCTTCCGAACTCTATCAGTTGTCTCTTGTCTATTTCTTTCTTAATTCTACTGCTTCCTTCCAGCACAGAGGAAAAAACCTAGTGGGACCCAGTAGATGTTGCCTTAATGCAGGATAACATGACAAACGGCCCTTAATGTGGGGCTCATTAGAAATGGCACCACTGATGTGGGACTTGGATAAGGAAGGTTACATGATGGACACAGCAGATGAATAACGACACCAAAGGTATGGAAGTGAAAACTGAACACTCAGATAAAGAGTAAATGTAGAAGAGTGATGGGTATATACTGGTCTTAAAATTATAAATAAAATTTGTAGATATCGGACAAGAAAATAGTAATCAAGGGTCTGTAACTTTACTTGGGTATATTTTGAAAGCCAGGAGAACTGGGATGCAGCAGCAACAAGTGCAGAAATTTTAGAGTTTGTAAATCGTATAAACATCCTGCTGCCTCCCCCAAAGAGCTGCCGCAATTTTCCAACTCAGGGAAGCAGCAGTGCAGCCCCACCCATGCTCCTAGTTAGCCTGAGATGCTGGTATTGTGGTTCTAGAGCCACAGCTGTCACCTCTACTGGATGAACGAAGGAGCCAGGTAATAGGGGATGGAACTCAGGGTTCATAGTTGTCATTCAACCCTAGCCAGGGAGAAAATGGCATGACCTGCCTGCCTGAGACATCCCAGCCGGCAAAACCTGTGGGCATCATGCTCTTGGAGCTGCTGTGATGTGGCAACCTGCATGCTCTCCCTGGTCTGCGGCAAGACTGTTGATCCATGAAGAGTGTGGCCTATACTCCACTCAGGGCCAGCAGGCAACAAAGAACCAGAGCCTCCTGGTCCCCATTCCTGACAGGATGGCCAAGAACAAAGTTCTAGTTTCACCCTAGCCCAGAGGTCAATAGTGAGTCACAGCCTCACTATTTTCACAGATGTCTGTGCAAAGGCAAATGCTGCCTGCCATCTAATCGAAGCCTTGCAGCTTGATTTAGAAAATATGGCTTACAAATTTTATATAATTTCCAGAAATTACTGGGAGATATTCAATGGCTGAGACCATATTTAAAATTGTCTACAGCAGATCTTGAGCCCCTTAGTGAGATTCTTAAGGGAAGTAATGATCCCAGTTCCCTTAGACAGCTTGCGAATGCAAACAAACGCTGACTCAAATGAAGCATGGAGTTAATGCGCCCAAGAGTGTTTGAAAACACAACTTCAAAATATAAATAATGGAGATTCTATGTTAGAAAGGACCCAATATGGGGGTTGAAGGCATGTTTGTGTTTTTTCACAGGAGGAGAATGAAGCTCAGTGATCTTTCTGAACGTTTGATGCCATGTGCAGAAAAGAGGAGTGCCAGCCCCAATGATGTAGATGCCAGGGTCAGCCATCCAGGAGAATTCAGTGAGATTGCTGAACCTGTGTTCCTGACCTCCAATGCCATCATCTGCAGTCTGAGAGGGATGGAGATCGTGGTGATGGTTAGTGATTGCCAACTTCCTAACAGACCTGCTGGACAGATTTCTATACCTCTGTGAGTCCTATTTACTTTGGAGACTGCCAAGAATGCTGACTGAGTGTTTGGCCATGTATCTAAAAAAATATCTTGAGATGCAGAACTTAACTATGTCAGTATATTGTCCAACATGTTGTTGAAATAGAGAACCTGAGAACTCGGAACTCAGAAAGAGACTTGTTAAAGCAATAGAACACTATTATGGAGGCAATGTGTGGCTGAAGCCCTCTTCAGCATATGAGGAGGAGTAACGTAAAACTTATGCTGCTCCTCAGGGACTAGAACAGTTCAAATATCTTTGAAAGTTGGTAGCTCAGTGCAAATGGACTATAGGAGAAGAAAAGACTTATATCTCACCCATCACAGAAACATTTTCTTGTTTTTGATTAGAATGAAGTTATGAGAACTGTACCTTAATAAATTGTGTGTTTATTGCCAATTTTCATATTGGAATTATGGTATTGACCTGATAATGTTTGTAACTACTTCGGTTCATTATGAAGATGTTAGTGGTTAGAAAAAATGGTAGAGCTTCTCTGAGAAAAATTGACAGGATGATAATGAGCCCTTGGATTTGATATATTTAATAAAACAAATTTGGATTTTAATGCAGCTAAAACCACTAAAGATATCCTAGGCCAACTTAAAAATGCCATACGATCCTGGTCATTTTTTACTTCTTTATTAGAAGGTATTGTGGCCATAGGACCATATGTATTGCAAAACATTATCTGCTTGACTATGATTATCTAGTTACTTATAAACTCTCATTGGAAATTTGGCTCAGAAGTGCATGGTATATAGCTATGCCCTTTCCCTTAACCTTTTACTAACAGATGATGTAGGAGGGTCATCTGTCGTAACAAACTCCACGTAAAACCTGAGAGAGCTTAATTTTAAACACGGAAAAAAA
>LOJH01025201.1:0-18836 GCA_001685095.1 Ellobius talpinus
CACTTCCTTGGTTAGAGTTACCTCAAGATACTTTATGCTATTTGTGGCTATTGTGAAAAGTGAAGTCTCTCTGAATTCCCTCTCTGCTTCTCTATCCTTTGTGTATAGGAGGGCTATGGCTCAGCTGTTAAAGGCTAGGCTCACAACCAAAAATTATTTTTATTTTAAAATGCAAGGGATTGAACCCAGGATGTTGAGCATGGTAGTTGCTTGGCAAAAAAAAAAAAGAAAAAAGCTCCATCACTGACTGAGCTACACCCAAACCACAATGGGTTGTTTTTTGTTTGTTTGTTTGTTTTTTAATGGTTAGCTTTTAAATTGGAGAAGCTTTTCAATAAATTGGCATTTCGAAGCATGGTGTGGCAGTGCACTTCAATAATTACAGAATTCTAATATTTGGAAGTTTGATGGAAGAGGACCACTAGATTTGAGAATTCTCATGTAGGACCAAGAAGTAATTTTCCTAGAATTCTGTGATAAAACCTTATAGAGCTGAAATAAACTCACATGAATTTCCATGACTCATCTTTAATTTCTTTAATATAAAACTCATATGGATATAAACTCATGAATTTCAGTGAATCCTCCTTTTAAATCTTTTCAAATGTAAAACAATTTTACATTTTTCAATATTGATAAATGAACTTGGTCTAAAATTCTATTTCTTACTGATATTATAAGATTATTGGGGCACTATTGTTTCTTTTTGTATTATTGAAAACTTCTTATAAATGGTCATATATCTGTCTGGATCTGCTATTTTCAAAATAGGGAGATCTTCAATTAAGGAATAAGTTCGTTGAATATAATCATAATTAAACAAACTCCTTTTATTGAGTCACCTGTGTTAAATTATGCTATCTAGAAATTGGTTCATTTCAATAACAGTTTTCAATGTATTAGCATAGAGCATTTCACAATATACTTTTATTATTCCTTTCTGTAACATTAGTCAAGTCACTTATTTGATTTTTTCTTACATTGTTCATTCAATTGAGTTTTCATATAAATAATAATTCTGTTTTTGTAGTCATGTTTCATTACTTGTCATAATACTAAAATTAGATTACTGAATCGCAAGAAAAGCTACAATTTGCTTAAAATGCAGTTGGAGTAAATACAACTGAATCTTGACTCACAATTCTCAACTGCTGTTGGTGATATTATTCTAGCTTTTGAAAAAATACACCTCTTAGCTGAAAGCATTGGCATGCTCATAGGTTTTTAGATAGACTGGAATCTGTAGTGTTTATTGCAAATCAAATTTCCTATATTTATGCAGGAGGAAAACAACTGTTTCATTTCTCCATGAAGCATTTTAAATGTGCTTTTCAATCTTCATGCTCAGATATGTGGTTGTCTTTGAGTTTCTAGTAATGTGATATTTTTTATGCTTTCTCAAGAAAAGAAAAATTGTTGGATTGGGGCTTTTTGTTAAATATTCAATAAACTTCCAAGTGTTAAACAATTTTAAGATTGAATATACATATGAAAAGCCTTGATGTATGAAATCTTTTCTACCTAAAACTAATTTATGCTACCTATAAAAATATTTTTGAAAATATTCTATATTGATTACCACTTGGAAAAGACGATTGGTGTGGGAAGTCCTTCTGTATATGTGTTGTTCTTGTTCGTTAATGAATAAAGAATCTACCTTGATTGGTGATAGGGTAGAATAGAGCTAGGCAGGGAAAACTAAACTGAATGTTGGGAGAAAGAAGGCAGAGTCAAGAAGATGCCATGTAGCCCTGCCAGAGACAGATGCCGGATGGAACCTTGCTGGTAGGCCACAGTCATGTGGCAATACACAGATTAATAGAAATGGGTTAAATTAAGATGCAAGAGTTAGCCAATAAGAAGCTAGAGCTAATAGGCCAAGCAGTGATTTCATCAATACATTAACAGACATTGAGTTGATAACGCTGTTAAGTTTAAAGATGGTGTAAAAGACCACAATGATTATCATCTGTGTTCTCAATGGTTCTCTATGAAAGTTTCTTTGGTTGGTTTCCTTTCTCATTCTGGCAACAGATATGTTGAGCTCCCACAACTCTCTTTATGCTTGTAAGCACACCTATTCCCATCCTACGTCTTGCTGTCTTTTTTCATAATTGAAAATTATGCAATTAAGTCTGAATGCCATCAACTTCCTGCCTTTGTTTTCTAATATTTCAGACAATTGTATTCATCATTTTCCTCATCCATTTCAGAGAAAATGTACCCTCTTCCATTAGGTCTGACATTTCTTCCTCAAAGACAATAAATCTTATTTGAGACTAATACTAATACATCCTCACAGCTAAGATCAACACCTTGACATACCTGTACTTTAATTCCTTCTCACTACAGTCACAATCCTTGTTACCTCTTCTCTATGGGAACATACTCTCTCTCTCAAGCCTACCACAATCCCATCAATGATACATTCCCACATTTGTTACTCTGACCTTGAACCCTCTTACAGACCCTTCTCCTTGGGTTTTAAATGTATTTTCCAATTAAAAGCAAAGCATACTGTTCAATAGCTACTCTTAAAATTTTAACATGTGTGTCTACAATTTCCCATGAGTTAGAAACTTGTTGAAAAAATAGTCAATATAAATATGTCAAAGAAATTTTCTATCTACTGACATGATTCTCTGCTTTTTGTTCCTGAAAAAGAAACATTTATATCTTATAAACATAAACTCTGTATTATTCTTTTAGTTATTGGTTATATTATTTTATAACATAAGTATAACAATTTGTAAATCATTTACTATTTACACTTAGGTTGTTTCCACATGCTTGCTGTTACAAACAATATTATGGTTACAAATAATATATCTACCTATTAAACAATGTACATTAATTGAATTTTTCCTTGGACTAAATTACTGGAAATGGAATTGCTCCTTTAAAACCTATAATGTTTTCAGGCATATATATATATATATAATAATATATATATTTGCCTTCACCAAAGGCTATATGAATTGATTTCCTACCAATTATGTATGTACCCATTTCCATATTTCCTTATGAACATTAGGTTTTTCAATTTTCTTTATTCTAGTTTGAAAATTACCTTTCCTTAATTTCAAGTGTGGTTGAACTTGTATAACACTAGTAGCCATATGAATTTGTTTCCTTTGTAAATTAAGTATTAATACTGTTGACCCATTTTCTTATTTTGCATCATCTTATGTGTTCATAAAGCTTCATTGTGTTAAGCAAACTTAATCTCATTTCTGGCCTACATGTTATGAATATTTTCCTGAGTTTTATAATATTTTAATGTGTTTTTCAAGTTTTTTTAAATTTTTGTAGTCAAATATATGTGATACATTACAGTTTCATCTTTAATGCAAGTAAAACTCTCAAAATATCTTCTGTGAACCTTTGTGACATTTTTCTTTAAGTAATATCTATGCACTTTTAAAAATACATTTTAAATAAAATAGAACTATATCACATTTCTCCTCTTCTTGATTCCTCCCTCCAACCTGTCTCTCCTGCCCCCTCACTATCATATTGATATCTTCTTTTTTTCTAGTATTGTTCCATACATACATTTATGTATATGTATGCACAGATATATAAATACAACCGGCTGCATTCTTTTTCTGTGTGTATATGGCATTTTTAATCTTAGGTAATTTTGTTTTCACAGTAATATGAATTAAGCACATATTTTACATATCCTCACTAGGTTTTGCCCCGATATAATGGCCAAATATTACCTGATTTATCACTCCCTTAACCTCAAGTAACACAGCTTAGAATCAGGTATCTGCTGATTGAGGGAAAGATGGGGAAATGAGCATAGAAATCTGCCTTTAACCATAATAAAAGGCCTACCATAAGAAAACTTATAACTGAGTAGCCACCCATATTGCAAACTCTAAACCAGTGTCCAAGGCAATCTGTTGGCTTATGCCACAATGCTAGACTTACTAGTTCTAAAGGGTATTAAATTAATTTTCCTTAGATTCTCAGACAATTATATTATACTAAATGACTATTTCTTTCTCATCTTTTTGAATAAACATGCCCCTTAGTTTTCTTGTATTCAATGTGACTTTCATAATGATGATGGTAACAGTGGTTATTAGAAGCAATACTGACTTATTATTGATTTTGATAATTATTATTTGTATTGCCATAATTATAATATTGTCTATTATTGTTATTTTCCATGTAATGGAAATATTTCTCTACTGTAATTAAATACTTATATCAGATTGAATGTTAACTTTCCTTAAGTACCCCTTTGGTATCTATCAATCGAGGTAATCCTTTGAGTTTTTCTTGAACTATTAACATAATTAACTTCATTAAATTATTTTGTGACTGAAATCCAGGTGAAATGAGTGAATAGCACTCTTCAGAGATTGTCTCTTGGCAGAAACATAAATTTAAATAACTATCCACATATGAAAACATCTTCATAAGTATTAAGGCAGTCATGTATCACAGGTGTATAACACAAAAACAAAAAAAATTAAAAAGATAAGAAGGAAAGCATTATATTATTTAAATTATCATTCTCCCACCATTGAGAGAGTATTATCTCAGAGGTATCATCTACAGTCTAGAGAGAGGTATTATCTGATTGAGATGGCTAAAAGGGAGAAACAAATACAGAACTTGTCCTTCAACTCTAACAAAATGTTCATCACAATAAAACTCAGAAATGACCAGATATGCATATCCCAAATTCTAAGCCAATGCTGTATGCCAAGTGTCTGGATTTCAGAATGTATAGTGGCTATGATCTGTATTCTGTACCACTTCTGAGAGGACTTCAGATGCCCTTGTCACCACAAAGTCCTCAGTAGGATGCCATCTCCTAGAGGTTTCAGGCTAAACCTAGTGCCACAGCAGGCCCAGTAGTCCTTAAGGCTCAGTAGAGTGGACACATGTTTCATTCCAGCCTGGAGGGCTATGGGCTTCAGGTACACACCAGAGGGCCCAGTCAATAAGTGTAAATATAGGCTCGAGGTCTAATCAGCAAATGACCTAAACAATAAGAAAACTGATAAAAAACTAAAATTTAAAAGAATATGCTGAAAGCAGCAAGAGAAAAAATAACATATAAGGAAGTTTTAATATGGCTATTTGTTATTTCCTGGCAGAACACTTACAATTCAAGAGAACATAAAATGATAGTTTAAGTACAAAAGGAAAAAAATGTCCCCACTCAAGAATACTATCCTCAACAAAGCACTTCTTCAGGAACAAACAAAAGTTGAGGAAGTTTATCAACAGACATATTATAAGAACATAACAGAATCCTTCAACCTGAAAAATCAATTCTATTGAGTGATATATAAAACTATAACACACTAGTAAAAACAAGCATTTAGAGTTAGAATGGTTTAGTGTTGTAATTTTGAAAAATAAGCATTCAGATTAAGAATGGTTTAGTACCATAATTATGGTACTTAAGCCATTTATATCTTTAGTGTGAATGTCAAAATATTTTTTAAGTGCCCATAATAATTTGCCAAAGGTTATGTAAGGGTAAATAAATTAACTTTTTCATATATCCTTATGGTTATTTTATCCTCCTCTCTCCTCCTTTGTATTTACCAACTGCCCTACCCAGCTATGAAGCCTAGAAGGCACAACAACCAGTATGTTATGATAACCTTAAGGGTGCAGTAGTGGCACACATATGTTGTCAATAACCAACAGCTCTCAGTTTGAACATAAGACCACTCAGCAAGATGGAAATCATGTCTGGTACTGGAAATCTAGCCAAATGTTCAGAGCTAGTTATATCATATATCTTAGAGAACCTACAATCACCACTTTAATAAACCAACATAATCCCTAGCTACATTCTAAATATTTGTCCTTATAGCCATGGATAAGGGAAGTCCCATCAAGGGAACTTACCTTTTCAAAAGATGGAGACCATTATAAGAGACCATTACAGAAAATCACAATCAAGTACCAATGAATATATCAACAAAACAAGTCCCACACCTGAGACTCAGGAAACATTGTGAAAGAGGGGTAAAAGACTGTAAGAGTCAGATCATTCAAGAATTTGCTATGAGACTGTGTCTCCTTATAATGTTAGAAGCTACATCCCTAAAGTGTCATGAACATGGATGCCTAATCTTGAGCTGAAAAAGGACAACAGATGTGCTAACATGGACAGGGGAAAGATCACAAGGCCTCAACCCCACACCAAAAAACTGCAAGCAACTAAGGAATGTTAAGAGTGTGAGAAATAGTCTTTCCTAGGCAAGAGCACAATTGGTTATTCAGTACCAAATGGTCAGTGCTGAAAATACACATATGAGTAACAGTATATCGACTAAGCATATTATATTTGGGAATATACATATATTTATGCATAACAACTAATGAAAGAAAGAGGTCATAAATGTGAAAGAGAGCAAGGATGGGTATATAGGTGGGTTTGTTTAAAGGGAAGTGAAAGAAGAAATAATGTAATTATATTATCTCAAAAAAGAAAAGAAGTAATAAAAAAGAAGTAAATGGTGATGTTGAAATTCAAAGAGGAAAGAGTGTAATAAAAAGTGTTGTTTTCTCTTATTTTCAATAGTACTTAAATTCTTATTGGTTTAAAGTAATCAATTATAAGATTTTTATAAGTCTTACAGTCATTATAAAGCAAAAACCTGTAATAGGAAAGCAAACATAGATAAGAAATAAAAGTATACCAATATATAAAACTACTTCATTCCTAGAGACAGATGAGAGACCCACAGCCAAATATTAGGCAGAATTCAGGGATTCCTTTGGAAGAAGGGGAGGAAGGATTGTAGGAACCAGAGTGGTCAAGGACACCACAGGAAAACTCACAGAATAAACTAACTTGGGCTCATAGGGGCTCAAAGAGACTGAACTACCAGGGAGCCTGCATGGAACTGACCTAGGCACTCAGCACATGTGTTACAGTTGTATAACTTGGTCTTCTGGGGGACTCCTAACAGTGGGAGCAGGGGCTGTCTCTGTTACCTGATTTGGGGACCCTTTCATTCTATAGCAATGGCTCATCCATTCTTAGTAGAAGAAGAGGTACCTAGTCTCACTGCACCTTAATATACCATGGCTGACTGATATTCATTGAAGGCTTGCCCTTATATCTGAAGAGAAACAGAGGGGGAGTGAATGGGAAGGGGAATGAACTAGGAGGAGAGAAAGGAGGAGAAACTTAGTTTGGGATGCAAAAATGAAAATAAATAAATAAAAACAAAAACAAAAATGTAAACAATACTTCATTACAAATGAAGATAGCAATGCAAGAAAAAACTAAACAAGACTCTTCAAAGTATCTAGAAAACAATGAACAAATTCTCACCAGTAAGTTCCTCCCCATCAGTAAATATTTGACTGTAAATTAACTCTATAATTAAAAGACTCTGTGGCAGAGTGAACAAGCACAGGATGCTGATGTGGGATTACCCTCTGTATGTTGTGAATGTGTTTTGTTACCATTCATTAATAAAGAATCTGATTGGGCCTATGGCAGGGCAGAATAAAGCTAGGTAGGAAATCCAAGCAGAGACAGAGGAGAAAAGAAGGCAGAGTCAGAGAGATGCCATGTAGCTGCTGAAGGAGACAGACGCCCAGGAAAATCACCAGTAAACCACAGCCTAGTGGTAAAAGACAAGATAATAGGAATGGGTTAATTTAAGATGTAAGAGTTAGTTAATAAGAAGCCTGAGCTATTAGGCTAAGCAGCGTTTTAATTAATAGAGTACTGTGTAATTATATCGGGTCTGAGTGGCCGGGAATGAGCAAGCAGCCTCTGCTTACAGGATGCAACTGTACACTGCCATGCAGACTCCCTTCACATGGAAGGACACGTATAAACTGGAAGTTAAGGGATGAAAATTAGGTAGGCGTAGAAATACTTAGATAAAAACATATATTAAGTCAGAAATTATTTTTTAAAAAAATGCATATAATTTTAGTTTTGGCATAAAACTCAGTAAAATGAAGTAACACTTCCTAATTCATAGTGAAATACCTAAATAGATAACACTAGTATTAATAGTCTGGGAAGGAAAGATAGACATCCATAGGAACATTACTATCCAATTTCATCAATAGACACTATGTATATACAAAATTGATACAGAAATATTAAATTTAAACTATACTTTAGCTATGCCAAGTACAGCATGACACCCCCAAACTGCATAATATTCATTCTTCTCAGGCTTACCTGAAACATTGTCCAGGACAGATTATATGGTAAGCTATAAAATCTAAACAAGTTTAATAAAATTAATAAAAATTGTTAAATATATTTTCTGACCACAATTGTATAAAACTAAATAACATTAACATGAAGACCTTAGAAAAATCAGAAGTATATAAAAATCAAAAACCTATTCCTGAACAATTGATGGCTGACTGAAATGAATTATAAAGTAGATTAAAAGATGGATAAAATTAATAAAGGATCACTGGTATGAGAAGGTTTACACTATCAAAAAGACTAATCTAAAAATATCAATGCATTTCTACTCAGGTAAAGCTGCCTGGGTTGAATAAGAACAAAGTAGAAAATAAACATACGAATAAGCAAGATTTAGTCAACTAATAAAAAATGTCATATCAAAGAAAAGCCCAGAATGTGACCGCTTCTACTACTGAATTATATTAAACATTTAAAGAATTTGTGTCAATATGTCTTAAACTTTCTTTCAAAAAAAGAGAAAGGAATAGTATCAAACTCATTTCATGAAGGTAGCATTGCATTGCCCTGATAACAAAAATTAAAAATAGGTAATTGGAAACATAATAACTTCTTTGGTGAACATAGATGAAAGAATCTTCAACTAGTATGTTTGATGGGGAGACTGCCAGGTTTGAATGGATAGTTCAAACCCTGTTATGGGACAAGCAGTCCTGTTTAAAATAAATTGTTCAAAAAGTAAAACAAAAATGTGCAATTGTGGGAGAGTGACCTTTAGAAAACAGACAGTTGATAGGAATGGGAGGGCAATGAGGAGGAGTGAGAGCAAATAGAATGTATTGTATACATTCATGAAATGACCAAAGAACAAATTTAAGTAATCAATAAAATCTTCAAAAATAAAACAATCTGGGGAAAAGGGAAGGAGTGGGGGGACTGAGAGGAGGGGAGCGTGGGAAGGTTGTGGTTGGGATGTATTGTATGGGAGAAGAATTAATTTAAAAATATAAACATGAGATAGCTAAAGCAGCCCTGAAGCAATCACCACACAGATTTCAATCTATATTATGGAGGCATAGTAATAAAAACATCTTGATATTGGCACAAAATAAACTAACACATAACTCAATGAAACAAAATGAAAGACCCAAACGTGTCCAAAAAACAACTAATACATAGTGAGAACATCTTCAACGAGTGGCTTAAAAATTGGAAGCATAGCTATAGGAAGAACTATGTAGAATAGAAGAAGAAAATGGTGGAGGGGTTGTTGTGGAAATTTCAACTGGCCAGAAAGAATAAATACAAGACATATATTATACAACATGGAGACTATAGTTAACCATACAATGCATTATTAATAAATTATTAGAGAGTATGTTTTAAATGTTCTCAGCTTAAAATTATACCTGTGGGATTCAGCCATTCCACAGTATGTGTAGATCTACATTTCAAAACATTGTGTTTTTCATAATAAATTCTATTTTATGTGTAAAACTTTAAAAATTAAAATGGAAACATCCCCAAGAAAACAAGCTGTACATTCTTAAACTAAGCCCTGCTGGGTCAGAGAATATTACTCTTTCCATCATTTCTATATTTATTGGTGCACTACATTAATAGAAGTTTTGAATCCATATTCATATATGAGGTTTCCCTTTTAGTTCTGTCTTTATCATACAAGGTTTCCAGAAGACAACCCATTTTTAAAAATGAGAAGTATCCCTTACTTACAAAAATCTAAGATTCACAGAAAGTATCTGTACTGTAAATGTTCAGAAAAAACTACTTATTTAGGTGTAGAAAGTATCGCTTCTATATTTTTGTTGTTGAGAGACTTGCTAGTTATCTAACAACTTTTTTATAAGTTTTGTTTTTGTCTTTTGAGACAGATTTTTTTCTTGTTCTGTAGCTAAGGTTGCCCTGAAATTCACAATACATCTGCTTTGGACTCCTGAGTGTTCTGATTGCAGGATGTCCAGCAAATCTGGTCATTTTATACTTATTATTTTTCTATCTTCCTTAATTTGTTTCTGAAAAATATCACAGAATTTTAGATTTACTATCATTTTCTATTACTCTCTCTAACTCCATGCATACTATCCATAAGGGGAAGCAAAATGTGGTTATTTTCACTGAAGGCTCTGAAGTCAGTCTACCTGGGTTTGAAGTCTTTCCTTGCCAATTTACTTAAATTCTCAGAATTTCTCAATTTAAAATAGAACCTATTTCAGCATCTTCTTCACTGTATTGCTGCAATGATGAAAGTAGTTAATTCTATAAATGTGCAGAACAAAGCAGTCTCTTAAATATATTTAGCCTTCAATTATTATTGAGTTAGTTTCCTGGGTCTGCCACACAAAATACAGCCAAGTGGAACATTTAAAGCCACATAGATTCATTCTCTCTGTTTTGGAGGCCTGTAGTCTTAAAAGGGTACAGGGCCACACTCCCCTGAAAAGCTACAGGAAGAGAAAAAAGGAACTGTTTTTTTCTTCCATTCTCTGAGACCTCTTGGAATTTCATACATGTTAGCATGGCTCAAATTTCTACTATCATCTTCAGGCAGCTTTTGTCTCCATTCCTCTGGTTTTATGTTCCTATGTATTGACAAGGACTTTGTTGTTGTATTCAGGGCTGACTCTAATCCAGAATGACCTCACCTTAGCTTGATAATATCTGCAAAGCCCCAATTTTCAATAAGGTCACATTCTGACATCAGGTGTGATCTCATGAATATTAGGAGGATACAGCTCAAATACATCTAATGTGCATTCTTTTCACTTATTCCTCTTATAATATCAATTACCATGGATTTGTCACTTGTGGTTCATTTTGAAAACTGGCTGGAATTTATTTCTTCTCTTTTCTGTTTCATTTTTTCTTTGTTATACAAAACTTTCTTTTCTTCCTGATTTTTAAAAATGTTTTTCTATCTACCTTTATGATTTACTTTTCCCTTTTTTAATTTGACAAAATTATATGAATTTGCTTTTATTTAACCACTCAATCTATACTCTAAACTCTTATTATGCCTCGTTCATTCTTATCAAAATAACATCATTGAAGTTTTGATTTTATTTTTGATGCGAAATTATTTAGTTTGATATATTTCCTAGGTTGCACATGGTTTGGCTTGGTAATTTGCCTGTGGTTTTTAACATATGGACTCATTGAGTCATGATGTTATCTTATGATATTATGGCCTAAATTCCTAGTTTATGAAATACTTTTCTTTTTTGGTGTTAAAGATACAGTATTTTGAAATATTTCACAAACATTTAGTTAAGCCATTAATCTTGCAGGCACAAATATGCTGAAATAGTTATTTTCATAGAGCTAAATACTTTAGTTATATAATGAAATTGACATGTATCTTCCTACCTTTCTTTTTTGAGTATTTGTAATGCAGAAACTGCCATTTGTAAATCCAACTGTCTATCTCATCTTTCTTTTTAGGAACAAACACCTGCCTGATTATTAAATGGGTTTGTTGCCACTCATCATAAAATAGTATGTTTCCAGCTTCGCTCATGGCTACCATGTAACTAGATTCTGGCTGCTGTGGTATATTGCTTGTGTGGAAATGGCAGCTCATCTTCCTCTTCCCCCTATTGGAATATAGAATTGATAGGCTGGAATTGGAAAAGCCAGTTCAGACTACAGAAATGCTACAGATGATCCTCAACTTATAATGGAGTTATGACCACATAAAACCATCATAAATTGAAAATATTTTAAATCAAAAATTACATTTAATACAACCTATATGCCAACATAATAACACCACAGCCCACTTAAAGGGTAGGTCATGTCTTCTCATTCTCATACAGCCAAAGGGGAGTTGTGGTTTACTGTTGTGGCCTAATATCACTGGGGGTTCACAGACTAGGGTTGCTAGACTAGGAAAAGATCCAAAGTCAAGCTTCAAAATACACAGTAGTCTTTTATGTGTTCACAGCATTGCACTGAAATTGTCCTTGATACCATCCTTTTGCTGCTAAATTCCAAGGAACAGTTTTCAATCATTATTAAACTTTGTCTTTCTAGAACATTTCACACTTAATTTACATGATATGATTTTCTTCTGGCATTCTTCCAGAAGCTCAGAGTCATATTTCTGACTTCTAAGGTGAATTTTCCACAGTTACATCAAAACTGAATGGCTCTTGTGCCCCCTTAAACTTACTTCCACTAGTTAATGTTTACATAGCCAAACTTGATAACATCCTTCCTTTTTCTTCCTTCTTAACTGTATTTCCAGTTATCTATCAAAGCATACCTCACAAATACCTCTTAAATTGTATCCTAGATACAATTATTATACAATGTATTAATTCAGATACCCCACTTACTTTTTTCTAATACTAATGTTCAAACCTAGTAGATGCTAGGCTGGAACTTCACTGTTGAGTAACAAGCATCTATCCAATTGACTTTGTCTCAGGCTATTCCAACTTCTACCTTCATGCTTCTAGTCCCTCCATCATTCATAAAGCTACCCATCTTAAATATATTTGGTAGTATATCCACCTTGCTTCAAAACCTCCACTGATTCATCATTGTTAAACTTCATTGTTTAAATTCTTCATTGTTTGCACCTTTCTTGTAGAAAATCTTTGACTCTCAAAACTCATCACGCCTTCCCCACATAATACCTGTGCTCTAGGAACAGATTCTCATACCACTAGAAAACATGCCAGATGCACATCTTTTCACAGCCTCATAAGTTGATACCTGTTTTCTTTTAATAGATCACCTTTATGTTCTTTTTATGACACATTCATATTCATCAGTCAAATCCCAGTTAACATGTCACCTCTTTCAAGAAAACTTTGCTGGCTCTCAAGGTTAGTACTCAGTCACTGGTATGCCTTAAAACTACCAGTATTTTTGCTGACACTGTTGCTGTAGTATTAATAAAGTTGCTGCTCTCTTATTCAGGGCTCATTTCCCTCCTATATGGAATAAGCTCTATGATAACCAGAAACTGTGTAATTTATTGTTAAATCTAGCAGTGTCTACCTCAATAAAAGACTAGTAGCCAGAATCAGATGAAATAAAAGATTCTTGGCTAAATATATATACTTATGCACTCCCAGGTCATTAGTGTCTGAAATTTCCATTTTCACATTTGTCTTATGGTAATCAACCTTATTAAATTATGATTCTAGAATGGGCCAAAAGCATTCATAATTATTTTACCATATCTTACCTGAAATTATATGAAATCATGAATTTTCAATACTATCAGTCAAGAGACATATCATATTTTGTTGACAAAACCTTTTATTCTTTTCCAATAATTATCTGTGTCATGTTAGTAGCTAAAGATGAACAGTTCATTGTTTTTAATTAATAACCATGCTCTTTTGGTTGAACATATTGCCATATATTCCCTTACTTACCTACTGACTACACTGCACATTCAATGATGACAGAGATTTTGGTTGGTTCCCTAAGAAACCCCAATCAACACCTATTTTTTAAATGAATGAGTAATAAAAGTGTGTGTGTGTGTGTGTGTGTGTGCTCGAGCACATGAACTTATATAAACAGGGAGGCTATGACAGTTGACTCAGAGGTTAACAACATGTACTGCTCTTACAGAAGATCCAAGTTAGTTCCCAGGCCCTGTATCAGGCAGCTCACAATCACCAATAATGCCAACAGCAGAGCATCAGACATCATCTTCTCATCTCTGAAAGCACCCACATAAATTTGTGTGTACAAATAAAACAAAATGCTTCTTTAGTATTAGAAAGAAAGGATAAGGTAGCTAAATTATTATTTTTGTTTCAGAGCTCCTTCCCCCTTTATTAATCAAGGACAATGCAAAACCTTGAGTCTTTTGCATCAAGGGACACCTCCACAGTCAAGACCTCTTGTAGTTCACAGTCTGTTGTTCTATTATTGGAATCATCTGACCATGGCATCTGTCAGGAGCAATGGAGAACAAATGCTTACTTTGAAGTATTCCCTAAATATCAACTCATGAGAGCATGCTCTAATCATACACTCTAGGATTACTATTATCCCTTACGGAGCACCTTACTGGGGTGCTTCAAGACTCATTCCTCGGTCACTAAGGGGTTCCAAAACCTCCCAAAACATTACCACCAGCTAAGGAGCAAGCATTCAAACACATGCTCAGATCTAAAGCATAGCATGTAGTTTCGTCCTCCTACACTGTGTGTGTATGTATGTATGTATGTATGTATGTATGTATGTATGTATGTATNNNTGTATGTATGTATGTATGTATGTATGTATGTATGTATGTATGTATATACATATGTATGTATGTATGTATATATGCTTAAGCACACATATATTTTTTCTATATATCACAGAATCCTTATAGTGTAGGAATGGCTAGCTGGTCTATGAATTCACAATAGGAATAGCTATACAACATTGCTTAATATTCCTGTGCAGGTGACAGTGAATCTCTACCGGATCACTCTGCTTGTAAAATCAAATATTACTTCCAATACAAAATTTGATGAAACTACTGATATATTCCCCACCAGTTTCTTGCTCAACAAAGAGTTGCCTCAGAATACATGGTTTTCATACTGGTGACCTCGCTGGCTTTGAGCATGTCAAAACCAATGTCATCATCAGATCTTTGATCATAATAGGTTATACTGCATGTGTCAGAACTCAAACTCACTGAACTGACAAATGAGATGTCTATAGTTGGTTGAGACCCACTTGAATTTAATCAAAACTGAATTCTCGGATTCCTTTAAGTAAATTACTATATTAAAGTTGACACTTGCATAGCATTTACTGCTGTGGCCTTATACTATTGTAAATGTCTTCAGCTATTGTTTCACTTAATCATCTTAACAAGATCAAGGTAAATGCAACTTTCGCATCCATTTTACAAGTTGAAAAATTAGGCACAGACAGTCATCACTTGTGCTGGAAAGAATATTCAAGCTCGAAAAGTTTAACTTCACATTCCATATGTCCTCTGACAATTTAAAAGTCATGACACCCAGATAAATAGTCTTTCTATCCTTTCTGTTGCTCTTATACTACAATATCCCAGTGATGTTCTCCGCTATCTCTACCTTCTGTCATTTACTACAAACATTAATATGTATTCTCCTCTACACACTAAGACCAATATTTTATTAACTTATATGGTATATAGATTTGTTTTTCAACTGATGCACTGAGCCTTCAATTATATTTCCAAATATCTCTTCCTCAATGACTGTACTTCAGCCACTCACTCTCAAAACTAAGCTCTTTTAAGATTAATATAACTACATCATTTCTCATTCCTGTTCCTCCTTCCAAGCACTCCCACTTAACTGCCCTTTTGCTTTCTTCCAAATTCATGGCCTCCTTTGTCATTAATTGCTGCTATATACATATATGCATATACATATATTTCTAAATATAACCTTTTATTTCTGTAAAGTGTTACTTGCATGTCTGTGTTTTCAGGGCTGAAGCTATCCAATGCTATTTTGTGTTGGATAAGCAATTGGTGCCCTCTTCCCTGAGGAAGACTATTTCTCCCACCCACAAACACATTTCTGATTTTCATAAACACCAGCTTCTGTTCCTTCTCTCATATGCCTCACTCTAACCCCTGTCTACTTTTCCTTGGAATGCTTTTTTCTAATTCTCAAGATAATGGAGTCTCTCAATCTCAGCTGGACCACTTTTCCATTAACTCCTCTATGTTCACTCCACCCACACTCTCCCCTACTTTTACTTTTCCCTATATGGAGCTTTTATTAAACAGTTCACCTCATTCCTAGCTCCCTCTGTGCACTAAATTTCCACCATACTCACCTAGAAAATCTCACAATAAATTAAGTACCTTCATTTTCCTCATCTGTACTCAGTAGGTTGAGCAATTTTAAAAGAAACACCATCAACATTGATGATTCCAGTTCCTTACTTGACTAGGTATCTCATTCTCAAGTTCTCCCATTTCTTCAAAATCTCTAAATCTGGGGTGTGGACAGATGGCTCGTCAGTTAAGAGCAATTGCCGTTCTTGCAGAGAATCCTGGTTTGTTCCCCAGAATTCACAGGGCAACTCACAACAACCTGTAACTTGACTTCCTGAGCTTCTTTTGCTCTCTTCTGGCCTCCACAGGCATTGCACACATGCAGTACACATATGTCCATGTAGGCAAAACAGTCTTACAACACAATAAAACATGAATCTTGAGCCACATGCCCAGCTTTTTAAAACAAAAAAATCTCTAAATCCTCACACCCAGAGTTTACCTCCTCAGGAAATAGTAAATAGCCACAGAAAATAGTAAAATTTCATAAGTATATTGCCTCAGCTGCAAACCAAAAGACCTGCAACTTCTCTGAATCCACATTAATACATTTACTCCTTTCATAATGTAACAAAAAAGCTATTACTGTGCCCTCCTCTCACATCTAAAGCTAATATTGTCATTTTTTAGGGCATAACTATGCAGTTTATCTCTGCTCTTCTTCTCACTGTCCCTATTGGTCTCAACATAAATAAGCAATACTCCCATCCCAACCACCCTGACTTCATGCATACCTGCTGGGTTCACCACTACATTTTGTCTGCAGTCTGAACAAGCTATCTACATGCTGACTACCTCCATCTCCTCGTCTACAATCCACTGTTCAATCCAGGATATTCTCACTAAAATCACAAAACCAAGGACCATCCATCGCACCATTAACACAGAGAGTTACATTTTGTCCTTATTTCACTAGCCTTCTTAGCAACATTTTAGCAACTTCTTAGCAAAATATTGCCAATACTTTCTTCTCAGAGACATTTTTTCTCAGTCACATCCTCAATTGTCCTCAGAATATCATTCTATTCTCATTGTGCTCACTCCAGTATTTTCTGTTGCCTTTGATGGCCTTTACTTAAGGAATTGATCTTTATAAGCACCAGAGCTTGGCCTTCACAATTTATCTCTCTTCTCTCTCCTATTTATATTCTCTCCCTAGGTGATATCATTTTAATGCATGGCTTTAAATAACATTTGTATGCTGACAACTTCCAGATCTTGCTACTGACCTTGACCTCACTTTTGTATAGCTTGAGACATATGTCTAACTTTCTTTCTTCTCCCTTTGGATGTTGTAAAGCCATCTTTAACTTTCCATCTCCTAGACTGAACTCATGTCCCATCTCTGAAATATGCAAATCCATCAATTTATGTACATAATTGCAACAGTATCATGATTCACCTACTGGTTCAAGCCAGAAAACTTAAAAGTCACCTTTGGCACAACACTCCAGAATTCATCATTAAGTTTGACTAATTCTGTTCCATAACTATTTTTGACACAATCATCTTCTTTGTATCTTAGATGCCAGTGTTGCTTCTTTCCTATATCATTTTAGAGTCACCCTAGCAGGTCTAGTCTTCTGCCACTAGTCTTCTGCCTCTTCAATTCATTCTCCATAACCAGATTCATCTAACATCATTTCATTGTTGTGTACCTCTTCTTCAATAATATCTCATTATTTTTTTAGTGTGAAAGTAAAAGTTCCTAACATGGCAATAGGACTTTGCACTCTCTCATATAGTTTCATAATTGCATAATATACTCTTGAATCTTCTTGTTGCTGTTCTTTCTTCTTGGAATTTAAAAAGCCATTGCCTTGTTTTTTTCAACTTTCTAGACCATAAATTACTTAATGAGTAAATGTGCAATATAAGTAATATGTAGATGATAACCAAATGAAGAAGGGTTGGAACAATATTCCAGACAAAGGTAATAGCATATAGATCTTCAAGAAAAAGCATTCCAAAATCTTTTATAATTATCCTGCTGTGGAAAATAAAAGCATTATTGGAAATGGAGAGAGAGAATCAATTATAAGTGATTCAGAATTGACAATGGACCTTAGTGAATTTATGGATACACAACCTAAGGATAGGGAAAAGGCCACAATAAACTCAAGTCTAAAGGTCTGGTATAAGAGAAATCTTAATTATATTTAACTCATTACACTTAAACTAGAGTGTTAGAATAGAGAAACATTAAAATGATTGAGTTTTAACGGATGATTTAAAATGTAAGAGATCAGGTATGAGATGGAATTAAGGATGTTTCCTTATATGTATATAAGAGGTAATTAGAAAGTGGTGTTTTCTATTTAGTAGTTATATAAATACATAACAAAGAGTAACTTTTCCATATTGATTATAGAATTATATATAGAAGAGTAAAGCAATAACACACATCATCCAAATTGGAGAAGCTAAGGAATAAAAAAAGTATAAAGAAATATAATAGCAACCCGGCAGCAACAAACTATTTTATACCAATAATCGACTTGAATACAAATTGATGATGTTCTGCAATTTAAAAACAGAGATTAGGTACCATCGGAAGGGTGAGTGTGTTCCAGACCGGCCAGCAGAAGCCGCGGAAAGAGAGCACATACATTCCTCAACCCCCGAAACTCCCTGGTCATTCTGCAGGGGCTTCTCTCCCCGGCTACTCTCTCTTCTTACCCCATCCCAGCTTGCACCCAGGCTCCCCTTCCCTTCTTCAGGGCCATAAGATCCCCCAGCTCAACAAGTTTGGGGGCTGGGACAGGGTGGTGAGTGCAACCAGGCAGGAGTTGTTTTGTTTCACTAAGCCTGCAGGCAGCAAGCTAGCCCTTTTGTCTGCCAGGTCCC
>LOJH01025204.1:2817-18835 GCA_001685095.1 Ellobius talpinus
CACCAATGATAGCTTATGCTGGAGAGGATGTGGAGTAAGGGGAACACTCCTTCACTGCTGGTGGAAATGCAGACTTGTACAACCACTCTGTAAATCAGTATGGCCCTTTCTCAGAAAATTGGGAATAAACCTACCTCAGAATTCAGTAGGTACTCTTATTTATTATTGAACAGATAACTCAATTTCTAAGAGAAGTCATTGTACTAATACTGATGTCAAAATCAGAATATCATTTTATTTTATATGCTTTGGTATGAAAACAACACAAATCATTTGTAAGGCCTTCATTGCTTTAATTCTCTTCTAATACTGAAACATTATTTTCTTTTCAGGGAAAATTTTAGGTATGTACATGATAGGAGTCATGGTAGGAAATTCCCCTGGATTGTACCTATCTGTTGAGAGCCAGGCCAACTCAAGGCTCTCATAATACCCAATGAAAGAACAAAGGGAACACTATTTCTGTGTCCTTACCCAGGGGCAGACTTGGCAGGGTCTGGTCTGGTGCCAGGTCTAGAAACTCTAAGGAATTAAGGTTTCAGTTCCTGGGAACCTGACTTTTCCTCCTGTAAAGACTGGAGTTATCAGTTCCAAGGCCCCTTTCTGTGATGGACTTGACATATACTGTGCTCTCTTTACACAATTTTGCTTGATTAGCTTCTTCTTGAATGTGTCCTGTTCTCCCCCTGCCCTCCGCCCCCGCATACAGTGTACAAGATGTTGAATTTCTTAAGAAACTTGCTTGCATGAGCTTGTGGAAGAACTCCTGATTCCAAACTTCCCCGTCTTCTTTATTATTTCTTATTCCTGCTTCTCTTTCCCATGAACTTAATCACTAAAGAACAACCTGCTGGTCCAGGTCACTACCATTTGTCTTCCTCCAGAGTATGGCTTTTTATTTTTCTTAGGAAACAGATGAGATTAAGACATGATTATGGATGTCTATAATTCAAGGTATCTGGACAACTTCAACAACACATGCTTAATATCATTAAGAAAGATAAAACATTTTGAAATTTCTTATTAATTTAACATAGTTAATATATCCTATTAGTTACTTCAAGAACTATATTCATATATGTGTGTATATATACTTTAAATATGGTATTATTTTCTTTTATCCTACTTGTAGTGAATACATTTAATCAGAAGCCCACATACGGGGAACGTGAGAGTGGCAAATTCATTCCAATACCCCAAACCCCTGGCACACAAGAATAAGCAACAGCTTAAGGCTTTCATTTTTTACATCTTGAATTAAAATTCAGAAACAAACATATTTTCAAATTTGGGTTCCGATGGAATGAGACTTTCTTCAAGAGTGTTTCTATTTTTCTTTTCTAAAAGACACCTCTTTATCCTGAAGATAGGACAAATATGGTTCAGCAGTCTTTACTCTCCTAAAACTTGCTACATTTTACAGAATTATGATATTATTACCATTTCAGTTTTTACTTATTTTTGTACTCAATTATAGATTATATAAAAAACGAAACCAAATTAAGATATATTTTTTTAATGACCTGTTTTCTGATTCCATTTATATGATCAGTTATCCAGGATCACACATAAATTTTACTATCTTATGGTATCAAAAGGATTTAACAGTCCTATGCATTTTCTTTATGATACCTGTTTAGACTCAAACAAACATAGCAGACACATCCTATATTTATTCAGCCAAAAAAAGGAAAAAAAATTGAAAACTTATCTACTTAGAAAACCATACTTCTAATAAAACTCTTAATTTTAGATCTGGATAGTTTTGTAGGAAGTATCTTTAAGATTAGAGGATTTCTGAAATGGTTGCAATGGATGCAAACATAAACTGCTGTTCCAGGAAATTAATACAGATAAAATATTTTAACCATTTTGCAATTAATACTGAAAACACTAGTTCTGGTGAAAGTTGGTTCTCTCCATAATCTGAATTTGTTTGTTTGTTCTTGAAAAAGATCTTAATAGCAAGATTTAAGAAAAATATCTTTATAGAAGTCTGTTTAAATCTTGGGTATGATATTACAGGCCAAATTAGCCTGGTGGAGTCTGGTGGAGGCCTAACATTCAGAGTGTTCATGAAGCATTTGGAAGTACCTTTATTAGGGTTGGATTAGGGTAGGCTAGGTTTGAATTCACATTTCCCATCTTCCCACTCCCAAACATAAGACACAAGAACCCTTAAAAGGTGTCGGGTGAAGATATCAATTCTTTGTATAATTATTTCAGCTAATTTAATTTTCCCCTAAGAATAATTTCTGAGAGGGCATGCTCAAACACTACCTTTCCTTTAGCTGGATGACAATATCTTGAGCATTTTAGCTTGTCAGGGAATATTATTTGGTTGAAAATGCATCAGTTTTCCAAAGGGTCTGTGATTTACTTTGTAGTCTTTAAACATTCTTTTGGCTTTATTTACATGTTGTGTTCGGCTTGCATGTATGTGTACCACATGCATTCCTGGTACCCAAGTAAGTCAGAAGAGTGTTGGTTCCTCTGGAACCGGAGTTACCATTTTAAGCCACCATGTGGCTGCTGGACTTGAACCTGAGCCTCTGCAATAACAAGTGCTCTTAACTTCTGAGTCACGTCTCCTGCCCCTGTATCCTTTTCTAAATAAGCAACGCCAGTATCAAAGCAAATGCTTACTATTATCATGAAGCAGTTAGAATTTTGTTAACTGCCTTCTGGAGATCAATTTAGGAAATAGTGTCAAAAAATTCAGCACAGGCTGTTTCCTTTACTCCCTTTGTCAGGTAGTCACAGCAACAAGAAACACGAGAGTCAGGGAAATGATTTACACATCCATGTTTGGAAATGGCTCTACTCAGTACTCGCCTTAGCTGTTTGGTGGCAAACTGCGGTGCTCCATTTAGAGTAGCATGTCTAGCGCACTGGCTGTGACTTTTAAGGGGCTTTTGAAAAGCTGGGAGCCCACAAGAGGCCAGAGAGGGCCATGCAGGAATTGGTTCCAGTTTGGGGAAACAATGGGAGAGTCTTAGACCTGTCCCTTGAAGTTTGTGGACTGCATTATTTTGTTCTAAGAGTTTAGCATAATACAATTAGGATTTGGGATCTAAACATTTCCAAGTTTTAGAATATTTTAAAAGATCATTAGCCTGGCAGGAAAGATTCTCAAGACGTTTTAGGTTGGGCATCTTGGGGTCTTCTTCAGAGAGATCCATAGACCATTCTTTCTTCTTCACCTTTTGATTCTGTTAAATGATCAGGAGATGAAATTCGGGGGCCCATCAGAACAGCGGTTCTCAACCTGTGGGTAGCAGCCCCTTTGCAAAAACCCTATATCTCAAAATATTTACACTATGATTTATAACAGTAGCAAAATCACAGTTATGAAGTAGAAATGAAAATAATTTTATGGCTGGGGGAGTGGTTACCAAAAATGAGGAATTGTATTAAAGGGTCCCAGCGTGAGGAAGGTGAAGAACCACTGATCTGGAACAAAATAGCATGTAAGCAGAAAAGGTGACAATTTAAGGCAGAATGCAGACCTTTACCCCTGGTGAACAGAAATAAAAACCTCTTCATGGATTTTAACTTGTCTCTCAGCCCATTACACATATAAGGCATGCCTCAGGCCCACTGCAGCCTGGGAAGATTATGCTGTGCACTGTCCACTCACAGGGAAGTATGCTAGTCCTCAGGACCAGTTCAGGTGCAAAAGTGCTAGTCCCTTACCAGTGAACGTCCTCCCCACCCGACTCAAGCAGGGCTGAGTTCTCATCTAGGCAATCTGATTCTCAGCAGTCTCAGTTGGGAGTGATACTTTGGAGAAACTTGTGTACTTGGTTTTGTTGGCAGGAAAAATGTATCCAGTTGGTAATTAAGGACCATTAGTTGCCAGTAGAGTAACTTTGCAGTAGCTATGATCTGGTTAAAAAAAAAAGAAACAAAACCGTCAATAACATCTGTTGTTGAAAGATCTGATGTTTTCTATAGGTAATTCAATAGCCTCTGAAATGGTGTCTCAGTAATTGGACTATCTCGAAAGGTAGCCTCAACCTGTGAAGAAGACTAGAGACATGATGTTAAGAACTGAATGTACTAAGTAACATTACCATCTAATTTTAGGACTTTCAAGAAATGGACGCAGTTCAAGGCTTAGTTTTCTTATCTCTATCTTCTTTTTTGAGGCAGAATCTCCATTTCCCTAGAACTCACTATGTAGAACAGACTGCCTTCAAACTCAGAGATATATCTGCCTCTGGCTCTTAAGTGCTGGGATCAAAGGGTCCCATTTCTGTCTTATAGACTAAGGGCAGTTTTGCTGTTGTGGATAGCTTACAGTCACAAAACTGGCTAAGAGTTTGGGCCATTTCATTCCTTTATTAATATATAACTGAACTGGTTTGTTTTCACCCCCCCAAATTATTCATCTCTTACGCCACAAACTCTAAAGAATTTACCTTTTTACCTCAGATGTGTTTGTTGGGATGTTTTATGGGGCCTGTCCTGGTAGTAGAGTTGTTAGGTGTCAAGATTCTTGTAGTGACCTCTGAAGTAGCAGTCATATAATCAATTCTGTATAGACTGTTAGGTTGTGAGGAAGCATAATGTTCATTAGCTCCTTCTATAAGGGAGACACATTAAATGTAAATCTAGAGTCAAATCAAATAAAGGTAAGCTCACTTTATTTACAAACCTATAAATGCTACTTAACTCAGGTGAGACAGTTTTATTATCAAGTAAGGGTTATCTAAGAAAGAACAATAATTTCTTTGCATTAGTAAAACTGACCAAACCTTGATGTGTGACAGACACTCTGCCATACTACTGGAAATCTTAGTCAACGTTTTAAATAAATGATAACAATTTCACACTAAGAAAACAAAACCCTAAACATGTAATGGACAGAGGAACCAACGAGTAACATCTATCTAAAAAGACATGCTCTCAGGCAGAATAAAGGAGTACCTGGTATCTGAAGACACCAATTTTCTGTGATGTGAAGAGTGAAGAGAGCACTTGCCACCAGAGCAAAGCTTCTAAATTGCCCTGTCCTTTTTATAATTTTGTTTTAATCTCAAGTAGACTGCATCTGTAAGGTTTCTCAAAGTACTCTTTAAAAGGCTAACTCAATCCCTCTTTCAATACGCAACAAAAGAGGTGTATTAAAAGACAAATTCTGCACATACAAGTGATCCCTCTGCTATTTTTCTTTTATAGTTCCTGTATATATTTCCGTATCAAAACAAATTATCCTCATCTATTCTAAACATTTTCATGCAAAATTTAGTTTTCAAAAATGATTGATCTAAAATTCAGAATTCAATATAACCTTACAACTAACACGTTATTAGTTTTTGGTTATCTAAAGTTTGTCAAAGACATGACATTCCTATACGTATTTTTTTCTTTTCTCACAGAATAAAAGAGTCAAGACCTATGTAAGCTTTACAATAATGAGATTATGTTGTTTGAATTCAATAAAGCATATTGGAAAAGTTCTCAGATTATAATGCTGAATAAGTACCAAACCCATATAGTATTCATTACTAAAACCCACGACTCCAATCAAAACAGTCATACTGACCTCTAGTGGCTAGACTCACTTTATTTCACTGATGGTGAAATAGCCAGATAAAATATTGTAAAGATGTATCGTAAGACATTTTTATCAACAAAGCAATAAACACATCAAGTATCTACAACACAGAGACATTTAAAGGCCACAAATTGTCATAAAATACTTGTATATTCTAAGTTTTAGTTTGGCAGCTTATTTTACATTAAAAACAAATGATACGTACACACAGACTCATTTTATTAGCATTTATTTAGAATCTTGTTTGTGTGTGGCACATGCATGTTTAGGCCAGAAACTTAAACAGTGGATGCTTTCACTGATTATGTCTTAATTTCTTGGAGGCAGGCTCTCAGTGAATCTGGAGCTGCTTATTTTGGCAGACTGGCTGGCCAGTGAAGTCCTGGGATCCACTGTCTCTCGCACCCACAAGTGCTGGGGTTACAGATGGGCACATCTGATTTTTATGTGGGTGCTGGGCATGTGAGTTCAGTTTCTCATGCTGTCCAGCAAGCACTTTACCCACTGACCCATCTCCCCAGCTTCTCTAGTGATCCCCAAAGTAAACAAGGTTTTGTATGTTCACCAGTCACATGAGCCTACTAAGCATCTGAAGTAGCACTAGTGCAAAATAACACCCAGAGATGCAGTCTTAGTAAGACAAGAAAAAAAGCGTTATCTTTTTAGTAATGTATACTGATTATATGGCTAGTGATTTTAAGCAGTAGCGTCTAGGCATTCTTTCCCTGTCTTTCCTCCTCAGAATGCACATTCTTAGCTTGTTTTTGCTCCCAGTGATTAACCTGGGATATGTTTCTCCAGCTGGACATGGTGTTGGTTTTATTCCAGGTATCTAACACCACCATAGCTATCACTTTAACCAGCAAATTGTGTACCTATAATTTTTCAGAAACTAGGAATGAAACAGGAGGATAATCATGGCACATTCCTAGGATGAAATCTCGGGGCACCCTGTCTGCGTCTGAGTCTCAACTTACTCATCCTAAAAGGAGATATAAATAAAGGATTCAATGAAGTAAAGCGCTTAGAATGGTGTCTGTCATATGAAAGGAGTCAATAAAATTTGATAGTATTAGCATATATGAATAAAGTTCTAAAACAGTAGGGGTTTAAAAAAAGCCAGTTGCATTTATGGGTATTTATAGATGGTTCAAACGCGAAAACCATTGAATACATTCATTCATTTATTCCAACATTTACTCATGTGGATACAGGTAAAAATCTGGGTGGTAGAAATGAAAAACTTCATTCTAACAGGTTACTTCTGATAGGGGAAGGCATCCAAGCGGCTTCGGAATGTTCTAGCTTTCTGTGAAGACGGAGAGCATTCTCTTCCATCTTCGCAGAGGATGCTGAGGTGCAGGGTAAGTTCTTTGAATTAATTAAGTTGATATAAAACAAACCGCAAGGAAAACAAAACAAAACCCAGACAGGGGATTGCGGGTGAACATGAAAGACCAGATGATCGAGGCATGAACTCCACACACAGCTACAATGCGGGTGGCACAAGCTACACAAAGGGAAGGAAACTCTGGTGAAGAAACATGAAGTCTCCCAGTGAGAAGGTAGTCTGGGGCAGCCCTCTTCCTGATACACTTCACCAATGGACACGGGAGAGGAGGCTGCAGTTTTGCACAATCACCAGGCAAGACGCCAAATAAAATTCCCATTTTGGAGAGGTGTGTCCTAAGCCCCAGCGGAGCCATTCCTTGGGAGATAATTTTATATAATAACCAGTGCGTGTCTTCGCCAGGACCCCAAAGTCCTTTTGCACAGTCTGCGTTCTCCTCCGTCGGGAAGAGTTGTTACGCAGGCGGGTGAAACAGACCCGGGAAGCTGGAGCATCTCCGAGCGGCTGCAGACTACATTTACCCCGCCTTTCTCTTCCAGGCCCCCCAGACAGCCCGGCCGCCGCCTGCCCACTGCGTCCGCAGTACCAGATCGACCTCAGGAAGCCCTGGCTTCCCCGACCCCCGAGCGCGCCCTCCCCGAATCCCTCAAATGTCCCCTTCGCTCGGATTCCCGCGCCAGGCAGCAGGACTGGAGACCGCGTTCTCATTGCGGCGGGTCTTTTCTGCTTTCTCATCTCCCGAGCACACTATACCGGTGCCACCAACTCCGCGCAGAAAGTTGAACGCCAGCGTCAGCTCGGCTCCTTGACGACGACACCACTTCCGGCAGGCCACGCCCACACTGGATCTTCACAGCGAGCCACCCCCTCAGCGCATGCGTACCAGCAGCGGCAGTTCAGATCGGGGACGGGTCGGAGCATCGGGTGTCTATCGGCTTCCGGGTCCCGCTTCTCGCGAAAATCTCGCGGGGTCTCGTCCTCTCGCGAGAGGTGTTTCAAAACTCTGGCGGTAATCGCGCCCGGGAGGCTCGCTGGCGGGTCCTGTGCGTTTGTCACCGCGGCGCCATGGCGGCGGAGAAGCGGCTTTCTGTGAAGGAGGCTTTTCGGCTGGCGCAGCAGCCATACCAGAACCAGGCGAAGCTGGTGGTGGCTCTGAGCCGCACGTACGGCGCGGTAAGCGGCCTAGCCTCGGCGCTGGCGTCTCCCCGCCACCCCCGCTCAGCCTTTTGCATTTGCGCGACCCGCGTCGGGGTGACCTGGGCTTAGGTGCTCTGAGGATTGCCCGAGGTCTCCTGGTCTCCAGCCAGTGATTGCGACTTCGGGCATCGTCCTCACGGCGTCTTCCTTCAGTTTTCTCCACCCCCCCTTCCCCGGAGCCCCGGAAGAGCGATCCGTTATCCTTAGTTTGGCAGTGACTTGGAGACGTGGGCTGCGAATTTCAGACGTCCTATTTTCCTTTGTGGGTCTCTAGTTCATCGTGAGAAATCCGACTAGGTTATTTCAACCAACTTCTAAGCTTAAATCCAATTCATTTCACCAAATATTAGAACCTAGCCTTTCCTAGTTATGTTAATTGTTCACCGAGTGGAGCTGTCTTAAAGGACAGCGAATTTGAGGCCGATAAATTATTTTGAAGTTCGAGAAAAGTAAATATGAACGTGCTTAAGGATATGAACTAGGTTGTGGAAGTTATAGTAAAAAGAAATTGCTGGATATTAGGAAGGCCTAAATAAAATGAGTTATTCTTGCCAAAGTTTGTGTTGCATTAATACGGTAAGAAAAACATTAAGAATCCAAGAGGTTTGAAAGAAAAACAGTCAAAATTTATGCTTTCTACTTTCTCAGAGGTGCAGATTATATGCTGAAGAGAAGTTTGGGCAGGTTTATTTCCCCTTTCTTGGTTTGGATAATTGAGAGTTTCCTAAAAATGATTTTAGTTTGCCCTAAGGCCAAAGCTTTCAGCAGTGTTAAAGGTAGTGTGGGGAATAAAAAATCTTCATTACTGTAGCTCATGGAGACGTTTCTTCCGTCTTTCAGATGGATGATAAGACAGTTTTTCAGGAGGAGTTTGTTCATTACCTTAAATATGCCATGGTGGTATATAAACGTGAGCCTGCTGTGGAGAGGGTCGTCGACTTCGCTGCCAAGTTTGTTACTTCATTTCACCAGTCTGATCAGGAAGAAGAGGAAGAGGAAGATGGTGGCATTTTAAATTATTTGTTCACTTTTCTATTAAAGGTACTGTGAAAACAATACTTTGGGGGAAATAATGAAGAGAATTTCTCCATGGTGTTTGTCATTTTCCACAGTGAAATACCAGTGGTAGAGGAAATGTATGAGAATAAGTCTTTTATAGGAAATCTTGACTGTCATTAAGCTGAAAGGATAATTCTAGTTGTTGAGTTGTTAACTGCCTGTTTAAATTCTCATGTTTGTTGTGAAATTTTTCTGCCTGGAAGTAAAACATTCCTACAGAGAAGAATATGCTTATTTTTTTAGTATAGCAAATATTTTTCCAGACCACTTGAGATTATATTGACTATTTAAGAACGGAACATGACTAGGAATAACTTTTTGTTTTTGTGTAGTCTCATGAAGCAAACAGCAGTGCAGTCAGATTTAGAGTATGCCAGCTCATTAATAAGCTTCTGGGGAGTATGCCAGAAAATGCCCAAATTGATGACGACTTGTTTGATAAAATTAATGAAGCCATGCTTATTAGATTGAAAGATAAGATTCCAAATGTGAGAATACAAGCGGTTTTGGCTCTCTCTCGACTCCAAGATCCCAAGGATGATGACTGCCCAGTAGTTGATGGTATGTATGGTTTCCTAAATCTTATTTCAGTACGTTGACTGTTAATTTTTCAGTATTTGGATTTGATGTGTGTGTGTATACATGTGTGTGTGGGTGTGTATAGTCACATGGAAGCCAGAGGTTAGAGTCAGATGTTTTCAGTTGCTCTCTACCTTGTTTTTTGAGACAGCATCTCTCGTTACATCTAGAGTTCATCTACTCAGACTCATTGGCCAGCAAGCCCCAGGAATCCTGTCTCCTTGTCCACAGTGCTAAGATCATAGGTTCTTGCCACTATGCCCGGTTTTTCATGGGTTTGGGGATTGGAATGGAATATCAGGCTCATGCTTTTACAGCAAGTACCATACTAATAGATCCGTCTCCCTAACTGAGCATTGAATTTTTACTTATTAATTATTTATGTCTCTGTGTGTTAAGGAAGAATCAACCCAACAATTTAAAATGAGAACATAGTATCAGTACTTTTAACTTTGCATTGCTCTTATTCCAGTTGTATCCCTTTCTCAGAGATGGTGATAATTACAGTGGATTTTGGGTTAATTGCCCTATTTGTCTAAAAAACTAAACTTTAGACAATTGGTGTTTGTTTCAGTGTTAAATTTTGTCTGCTATTTTTTGATGGACTATACTACATTTTTGTGTCTTTTTTTTCCCTTCAAAATTATTTCTAGTTTTAGCATGGTATATTTTTTTTCTACTCTATATTAATGTTTTATGGAGTTTATTCTGCATTTTAATGGCCCCTCTAGTTGTTTGCAATTGCTTTGCTTTAAAACAGTGCTAGAAGCAGGGTGTGGTGGTGCCATGCCCTTAGTCCCAGCACGCTGAGGCAGGCAGATCTCTTGAGTTTGAGGCTAGACTAGTCTATGGAGTGAGTTCCAGGGCAGCCATGGCTACACAGAGAAACCATATCTTGAAAAACCATACCAAACCAACCAACCAAACAAAAATCCCCAGTGTTAGGATTTTTATACATGGCTTCGGTTTTGTAAAGTTGTACTTAGAGCTAGGCTTATAGGCCCCACTTTATTAGACGAGGTGGAAAAGTCTAAAACACGATTTACTTATTAATAGTCTCAGTAATGGGGCATCAAAGTATCCATTGACCCATATCCTCTTTAGTTTCAGCACATTTTAAAATTTGATGCCCTATCTAGTATATGTTATTACCCATCTTCATGAATTTATCATGTGATCATCATGAGTTGCTTAATATTGGTGGTACAATTTGAGAAGTATTACTATAAGTGATTTTTATAACACCGTAGCGTGTACTTGGACAAATGGATTGTAAAGTTCAATCACTCAGTGTGACTTCTGGTGCAGTCAAAACTTTCACTAAACATGTATGAGATTACTGCCAGTATATTTGACATATTCTTGTATAGTCAAGTTTTTTTTTAAATAAATAGGAGTACACTCAGACAATTGTAAAAGTATATTAAACACATGAATTTATGACAGCCACTTATCAAGGTTAAAAGTGTAAAAGTCAAATGTGAACCTTTATAACTTCCCTTCTGAATAAGTATTCTAACTGTATAGAAGTTTATTGAGTTGTATAGTCTTTGGGTTTGGTTCTTTTTTAATTTTGGGATGTGATTTTGGGGGAGGTAACATTTTTATAATAAAGTTTAAAATAAATCCAAATAATAGGTCCTTATAGAAAACCCTATCAACTTAAAATAAATTGCCTGCTCTAATCATCTCCCGACTTTTGAGGTTGTTTTCCTTTTTAATCTCCAGTCACAGTATGTTAATTTTTAATTCCATTCTCAGAAAGTTATTGAAATTTTTTTCCTTTTTTGCTAAAAGTGAATATATAAGAGTATATGGTCTCTCTGTTATTTAAAAAATGAAATATCAGAATGTGGACATATCTATGACTTAAAGAACAATTTTAATTTTAAAATGTATTACTTTATTTTTAGCGTATGTTACTATGATAGAAAATGATTCAAATTCAGAAGTTAGACGTGCAGTGTTATCCTGTATTGCACCATCAGCAAAGACTTTGCCAAAAATTGTGGGGCGTACAAAGGATGTAAAGGAGGCTGTCAGAAAGCTGGCTTATCAGGTAAATAAGTTAAACATCTTCAGAAGGCATGTTTTTGAAAATGAGCCAATTTATGGCATTTTGGAAAAATATTGGTAACAATGATTTTTTTTTCCAATTAGGACTTTTGAAGAATATAGGTATTTTAGGTAGAGTATTATTGTATTAAATGGGTTAACTTCCAGAATAATACAGTATTCATAAGTAAGATATCTCTAAAGTGTATTGAGATTAATGGCTATCTTTTACCTTTTTAAGGTGTTAGCTGAAAAAGTTCATATAAGAGCTATGTCCATTGCTCAGAGAGTACTGCTTCTTCAACAAGGTCTTAATGACAGGTCAGGTAAGATACACATTTTTGTAAGTCAGACTTGAAGTTAATAAAACTATCATTTCCATAAATTTGATGAAACATTTTGAGGTTAAAGGCCTTGGTATTTTGAAGGAACAAGGCATTTCTTTTAGACTTCTCTGCTTTAGAGAGGGGAAGACTATTCTAAATTCTATGTGGTTGCTTTTTTCACAAGTCTGACAGAATCTTTTTATCCCGTCTTTCTTAGACAGTATTATTGTGATATTATGTAATACATAATTGTGTTCTGTGCATGAGAAACAACTAGGAATTAGCAGCCCTGTATAATACCCCACCCTTCTCATAGGTCAAACTAGAGGACCTCCTTATATGAAAGATGTTCTAAAAATTCTTGGTTGGCTCTCATGAAACATTTAGTCTCAGGTTTGCTGTACCAAGAAAGCAAACTTGAGTTTGTGAATATTGTCAGAAGACTGATGAGGATGCTTTTAAGTCAGCAACTCTCAATCTGTGGATCACAGCCTCTTTGGGGGTCTGAAAACAAATCTTTACATTATAATTCATAACAGTAGGAAAATTACAGTTATGAAGTAGCAGTGAAAATAATTTTATGTTTGGGTGTCACCCCAACATGAAGAACTGTATTAAAGGGTTGTAGCATTAGGAAGGTTGGGACACTGCCTTAAATGATACAAATAAAATTTGTTTAGTAAAGTATGTTGGGATTTCAATACTGCAAGTTGAATTCATATAATGGAAGTCAGCAAGTGAAGTAGTAGATTTCTTATATTCTGATGCTTGATATTCAGTGAGGAGACAATATGAAGAATTTTTTATTCGGCTATATAGGAGTTAGGTTTTTACTGCTGAACTCCCATATGTATTTTGAAATAGGCATTATCATGACTTAGTAATACTGCATCTTTTGTTAGCATGCTTTGTTCTACCTATATTCTATTTGTATTGTTAATATCAGTGTTAACATTGACTCAATAAAAGTTAATTAAAATGGGGATAGTGGGGGGAAAGTCTAGAGTGTACACTGTTTACCTGTCTGAAATGACTCCCCAGATGCTGTGAGACAAGCAGTGCAGAAGCATCTTCTCCAAGGCTGGTTGCACTTCACCGAAGGAAATATCTTGGAGTTACTTCATCGGTTAGATGTGGAAAATTCTTTTGATGTGGCAGTCTCTGTTCTTAATTCCTTATTCTCAGTGACTCCTCTCAGTGAACTGGTCAGAATTTGTAAAAACAATGATGACAGGTATATAATAAAGTATTTAAATCGAGCTTCCACAATTAAAATTGGTTTTCAATCCTTGTACTTTCAGAGTTCATCAGTACCTTTTATCTGTCCCTCATTTCTTTAATGAATGTCTTTTTTTCCCCCTCTGGTACAAGAACTCATTACTTTTTGTCAACTACTACTTCATTTGTGCCCTTTCATTTTGTAATTTTATTTTTGTATTACATTTACTGTGAAAACATCCCCAAATGTACATTCTTGCCATGTTAAGCTTATTTTAAGCATCTTAAGTTTCTTTTCTTTTAATAATTTTTTGGATGGGTCTTTATTGACTTAGTAATTAAAATACTTAGTATTTGAAGGAAATCTATCTTATTCCCATTCTTGTTCTGCTTTTCAACTGCCTGTAAAAATAATGCTCTCTTATTCTCTTCTAAATGAAGGAAGTTGATTCCAGTGGAAACATTAACCCCTGAACTTGCTTTGTATTGGCGCACCCTTTGTGAATATTTGAAATCAAAAGGAGATGAAGGTGAAGAGTTTTTAGAGCAGATTTTGCCAGAGCCTGTAGTATATGCAGAGTATTTACTGAGGTAAAATTTTTCTTTTGGTTTGAACTGTACTTACATTGCTCATGTGCCGATCTCATAGCCCTCTTATTTAAAGTCATCGTTGGAAAAAAGTTAAAAAAAAAACAAAAAACTGTTGTATTCAAGTAGGTATAAATGGGTGTGTTCATTGAGTGTTTCTCAAGAGTCTGTTGGGTGGTTAGTATATTGAATGTGTGTACTATCCCTGTCTCAGTGACTCACCATTAGCAGCTGATTAGTGTGGCTTTCCCTGATAAAACTTTACTTTTTCTTGATTGAATTTTATCTAATATTCACATATGATGATTTTTTCCCCCAAGACAGGGTTTTGCTGGAGTTTTAGAGCCTGGCCTGGAACTAGCTCTTGTAGAACTCTTGTGGCCTCAAACTCACAGAGATCCACCTGCCTCTGCCTCCCGAGTGCTGCGATTAAAGGCGTGCGCCACCACTGCCTGGCTATGATGAAATTCTTAAAAATTATTTTGAAGCACGATTAATAAAAACTCAGAGAGAGAAATTGGGATTCAGCCTGAAGGTCAGAAAAGCAAAATAGCCAGCCACTGGCTCTTACCTCTATCTCAATCTGAAAATGGCAATTCTGCCTCCAGGAATCTCAGAACGAGACTGAGTCAGCAAGCTATCTCCTCCCATTTTATAATCCTCTCTAGTTCTGAGATTAAAAGCGTGTACCACTGTCGCTGGTTTCTGTGGCAAGCTAGTGTGTCTACTGGGATTAAAGAAGTGTGTAATTGGTGGCTGGTTTTACTTTTCTGATCCTCAGACAAGTTTTATTTATTAAAATACAAATGAAGTGTCACTACATTATTCTTTGTAAGCTGTACAAAAACAGGTATGATGGTTAGATTTGGTGCATGGACTACTGTCAGAATCATAGGATAGTGATGTATGGTCAGGTTTAGTATAATGTCTTTTTTGATTAATAATACACTAAAAATAAAACAACTTACCTTTAAAATTTTATTTTACTAAATTATCTGTCTTGGCTAATTCTATGTCAACTTGACCTCAGCTAGAATCATTTTGGAAGAGGGAACCTCAATTGGAGTAATGCTCCCACTAGATTGGCCTGTGATGGTATATTTTCTTGATTGATGGTTGATTTGGAAGGGCATAGCTTACCATTCTTGGGCTGGTGGTCCTGGTTCTATAAGAAAACAGGAAGAGCAAGCCATGGGGAAAAAGCATTTCTCCATGACCTCTACATCAGCTTTTGCTGCTAGGTTCCTGCCCTGTTTGAGTTTTTGACATAACTTGTTTCAGTGATGGACTGTAGTGTGAAACAGGAAATAAACCATTTCTCCCCAAGTTGCTTTTTGTCATGATGTTTTGTCATAATAAACACCCAACTAAAACAATATAATTTCTACTTCACTGTAAAGTTATATTAAAAAATACTTAAAATTCAAATGTAGAGGTAAATTTATTCTTTTATCCCAGTCCCATCAATCATTGTAGAGTTAACAATGAAATAATTAGAGTGTGCATTTTCAAATCTTTTTCCCTACATGTTTTAAATGCACATGTATCTTTCCTTTTGAAAATAAAGCCTATTTTATACACACACACACACATACACTGTTCTAGGTTTTATTTTTTTTGACCTGTATATAAAATCATTACTTGTTGGTATGTGGTATTACACTATTTTGAGTACCTTGTGTGCTTTGTGAGTGCACTTCCACTGAGTTACATCTACTTTATTCTACTTATTTTAGTTACATCCAGAGCTTCCCAGTAGTAATTGAGGAACAGAGAGGTGATTTTACCTACATTGGAAATTTGATGACAAGAGAATTTATATGTCAGCAATTGATTCTAATTATAAAATCTCTGGATACCAGTGAAGAAGGAGGAAGGTATGTCTAAATGTTAACATTTGATCTAATTTATTTATTTAGTAACCTACCTTGGTTTAATTTTTAAAAGATAATTCTGATTTTAATTTTAGTGTAACTATAAATGATGATGATCTATCTGTAGAAGAGTGGCTGGCCGCTTCCCGCCAAATTTACACCCGAAATAATTACATGGAAACTGTATTCATTTAAGCACTGCCTGGCC
>LOJH01025205.1:530-18835 GCA_001685095.1 Ellobius talpinus
GTACACCACGCCCATCCCCACTGTACACCACGCCCATCCCCACTGTACACCACCCCATCCCCACTGCATACCACACCCATCCCCACTGCACACCACCCCATCCCCACTGCATACCACGCCCATCCCCACTGCATACCACGCCCATCCCCACTGTACACCATGTCCATCCCCACTGCATACCACTTGCTACAGCACTATACAAGCAGGAATATGTTCTTGGGGATAAAACACTAGACAGAAGGCAAAGTCCAGAAGCAGATGAAAAAGAATGCAGTGGAGGCAGACACTGAACGACATCTGAAAAACTTCAAGTTGGGCTCTTGCTTCCCAGATCATATTAAAGCTGACCTCATAGGGCACAGTGATTTAGATGTGAAATAAAATTGGAGACAAACTGGGAAACCCAAGCTCCCATGATGTGGAGCACAACAGCGTCTGAACCCCATATGAAATGCCCAGGCAAGAGGCTAAGGGTGACATACAACACACAGACTGAGGGCTGGTTCCTTCCAGACCAAGACACCCACACAGACAGATGGCCAGAAGAAGGCAGAAGGAAGCACATGACAGGTTCCGGGCTCCTAAGCACTTGGGCATGGCCCCTTCTCTCTGCAACCACTGCAGGCTAGTTCACGCTCCATACCACTCTGCCTCACTCTGCTAAACTCAGTCTCTGTGCATGCCAGGTGACAACCCAGGCAGACATGGGAACTTGTACATCAAAGGAGCTTAGCATTTCAAGGTGCATAGGAATCACACTGCCCAGCGCAGTCTTTTGGCAACCCAGCCCCCAAGGAAAGTGAGGGTGCTAATGTTGCTCTTCACTGCATCTTCTGTTGATGAGGTGACCTTCACCAATGAAGCACTGAGCCCAGCAGAGTCAACACTGCAACTATTTCCCTCCAATTTTTCCCTGAGGCAATGAACTAAAAAGTGAATAAGGAACAGAAGTTAACTCATGAAACACAGAAGAATCCTCTACACCAGGATGTGCACATGCAAAGGTCCTATGGCAAAAGAAATGCAGCACACAGCGGTGACTCGGCTGAGCAGCAGCAGTGCTGGCAGGCCACAGGGGTATCCTGGCAATGTGTCCTTTACCTCAGACAAAGGACTGGCAAGGTTTCTTGTGCTCCTCACAGTGGAGGCTGGCCTGGAGGACAGGAAGGCAGAGGAGTTAAGGTGGAACTGAGTCACTGAGCTATCCATAGACCATATGGCCCCACTAGGGCGATGAAGTTTGTACTTCTGAATTACAAGGTACTTATAATTCCAGCACAAGCTTAGTATAAGAAATACCAATTTTCTTTTCTTTTTTCTTTTTAATATTTATTTATTATGTATACAATATTCTGTCTGTGTGTATNNNNCTTCGGAAGAGCAGGCAATGCTCTTAACCGCTGAGCCATCTCTCCAGCCCTCCTTTTTGGTTTTTTGAGACAGGGTTTCTCTGTTGCTTTGGAGCCTGTCTTGGAACTAGCTCTTGGAAACCAGGTTGGCCTTGGATTCACAGAGATCTGCCTGCCTCTGTCTCCTGAGTGCTGGTATTAAAGGCATGCGCCGCCACCACCACCCCATGAGAAATGCCCATTTTCTCTATGTCCAAGGTACTCAATTGCTGGAGGAAAAGCAGCCCAGTCCTCCAAGCGGACCTTCAGACCTCCCAGCTTGCTCATATGCAGTTTGTCACTGTCTGCTAGCTCAACGAGACCTTTCCCACTCCCTAAACATCTGGGTTTCTGTATGCTCACTTTAACTACAAGAGGTCACTGGTCCCTAGGGCTGCAGCAGGAAGTGTTGGTTGTGTGGTAGGAGTGAAAATATGCTGTCTCAGTTAGTAAGTGAAAGACAACCAATATACTGACTAAACTTATTTTTGTAACCTAATATAAAACAATGACTTTCCAAGACTCAAGTCAACATGCCACTGTGAACTCTAACAAAGAAGGATTGCAGCAAAGGACTGCTATGATGTGTCATTGAGTGTCCCACATCGCTGGCTGCCAGAGTCCCTGGCTGTGGGTCAGGCTTGTCCTTGGGTCTCTCAGGCATGGGCACTGGGTACAGAGGAAGGTGGTGCAGCACCTAAGCAGGCACGGCTCAAGTGGCAAAGACAACAGTGGGGAACTGACACCACAGGAAATGAGGGGAAACAGCCCATCTCCTGGCAGCTGGACTAGAGACCCACTCAGGTGAGATGCCTGGTTAGTGAGGGGATGGTTTCCATGGCTGCAACAAAGCCCTTCCCCTAGGAGAAGAGGAAGTTTCTGGTGTTCCAACAATGCCTCCCTGAGGTTGTGGGAACAGTGACTTGGCCTTGAGCCCAGCACAGCCCATGGACCTAGACAAAGACATCACAAATGCTGAGGTAAGACCTAGTCACAGGGGACTATGACAAGTCACACGCATAGGGGGGCCAAGTCCTGAGTCCACAAGGGTGCCACATGTGGTTCTTTTAAACAGAGCTCCTAAAGGAGGTTTTCACCCAGTGCAAAGCAAAGGGGTAAAGGCAGTCCCTGCACAGGCTTGGCACAAGCTGCTCCTGTGAGTTGGATCTTAGTGCTTTTGACGGGCTACACAGACACAAAGTCCCTTCCCCTTTGTCACCATTTCTGAGTTCAGAACCCACACCATGTTCCAGCACTGTTAGTCACATACAGAAAAAAGCACCTTCAGGGTTAACCTGACCCAGGACATCAAGCAGCACCTGGTGTCCAAGGAATTCCTTGCAAACACCTCTATTTCTAAACCAAGTTCAAGACCAGTTCAGGAGGCCGACACACATCAGGTCTGCTAGGAGCTGCCAGCCTGGTCCTCTAACGTTAAGCGCTTGGGTGAAACACAGGCTGAGTTGAGATACGGCTGCACTGTGGCTTTAGTGGGTGTGTTCTAGGTGTTTGTGATGACGTGGGTTTTCTTCTTTCAGTCAAATGCTGACCTGGTGAGAACGTGACTCGAGTCTGTGCAGATCTGCTGGAACAGCTGCCAGCACAGCTGCAGAGACTGCGTAGCGATGTAGGCTGTAGGTTACACATTGCAGTAATTCCTTGAGACTGACAGTGTGCAGTTACTTCTGCGATGCGTGGCCTCAGCCCGCTCCCAGTTCACTGTCTCAGCCAATCATAACCTAAGTATTCCAAATGCTCAAGTCTCAACTCTAAGCCACGTGGCAGCCCATCCCAACATAAGACCCTCCCCATGCAGCAAACATACCTGAGGACTGCACACGCCAGCCTGCTCTGACACTCAAGATAAGTTGAGAGACAGATGTGGAACTTTACCTGGGTAGAGATGATAAGAGCCACTGTGGTGCCATCTAACCAAATACTTCCAACCATTCACCGTAAACCACCCTTCTGAGTCCATACCAGGCTCAGCCTGGGTGGCCCGGAGCAGAGGCCTGGGCCACAGGTGCTGAGGACATGGCTCCTTAGCTCGGCCTTGGGGGTAGATGAATTATTGCAGAGCCTCAGGGACCCTCGCAAAGGCAGCCCTCAGCCTTCCAGCACTGACTCCTGGAGAGGCCCTAGAGCCTTGCAAAGCCTCAGAGACTCATGCATAATGCACAGCCAGAGTGCCTGCTGCAGAGGCCTGAATTATTCACAAGGGTAGAAACAGTGTTCCCCCAGTGCTGGGGAGGAGCCACTGTGCAGTTCATTAAACAGCAGCAGGGAAAGAGCAGCAAGAACACACAGCTCCTCGTAATAGTTATGTGATGCTGTCATATTTCCACACCATCCTGAATTTAAACTCTTAAGTCCCATAAACACAAGATCTATATTCTCGGTGAGAATGACTAAAGCCATGGAGTCTCAAGGGTGTGCACTTAAGAAACAATCAGCTTGAACTCAACCAGTTCCAAAGCAAAGTAGGAAACCTCGAGGGGCTGGGAGTTCAGCCGGAGCCGGGCCTGACAGCTTTAGAAAATAAAGCCTTTTGCTGCTGCCCTCACGAACTAAATCAGTGTATAAACAGAGGTGGGAGAAAGGCAGTGAGGCCTCCTGAGTTCTCCACGGTCTCTGAGGCTGGGGCTTCCCACAGGTAGCCCAGGTAAGAGTCAGCAGAGACCATTTTCAGCTTTCTGGCCATAGTCTGCAGCAATTCCAAATTTGATCTCCAAGACATGCAAGGGAGAGATATGACTGGGTCAAAGCTTTACCACCCAAGCTGGATGACCACAGTCCAATGATTGGTGACTTTGTGTGGACACTCCTCCAAACACTCCGGACTCTGTCAGTTCCATTAAAAAGGCCACCAAAGGATCTCAATAGTGTTCTCTAAAAGAGACCTGCGAAGGGTTAAAAGGAAGCCTCAGCTGTATCTGCCTTCCTTGAGCTCACTGCTTCACATCAGTGGCTGAAGCAGGGAATACACCCTTACCACCCATGAGGCTGCCACCGGAAGCTCACAGGAGTCTTGTTAGTGTGAGGATGGGGAGCAGGAACAGGTCCCCCACTCTCTTCTGGGCCCATTCTGTCTCTGGCCCTCCTGTCACAGCCTTCCGTGCCTCCTCCAGGGACAGTCACCAAAACATACACATTTTTTTTTCTAAATTATTTGAAGGTAAGTTGCCAACAGCAGCACACACATACACAGACACACACACAGACACACACACACACACATCAAGGTGTACTGCCTGCTAAGACTTTTTTAATCACTGTGATAAACCCAGAACATTTAGGACAGCCTGTCCTCTAATCCCACCCACCATGTCCTTCATGGTGCTGTCCCCTCTGCCTAGGACTAAATTCTGCTGGTTAGCAAAGCACACAGGCACCTCCCACCCCTCTGCACTGAGGTCTTGGTGGGCCAGAGGGTTTGGTCATCCATCTTATCTTGGCTTGTTAGTGTCAGGGAGAGAAGAGGATCATGCAGGCACCTTTCTCTTGGGTGCACCATGCCAGTGTGCGGCCTGATCCTGTAGTCAGGGCACCAGTTTTCTGCATTATCACTCTTTCTCCTCAAAATACAAGTTGAATAGCCATAATTCAGAAATCTGAAATTCAAAATGCTCCCAAATCCAAAAATTTGGGGTGAATAAAAAAAGCTACTTCTACATCTTGTCTCATGATACCTGCAAACAGACAAACAAAACAAACAAAACAGACAAACAAACAAACAAAAGTGCTGAGTAAAATTATCCTCAGGCTCTATGTGTAAGATGAATAAATGAAGCCCATGGGAAGACCTGTATCCTATGTCTGAGAGAGCTCATTGTACCTATGGGAAAATTCCAAAACCCAAGGGAAAAGTCAGAAACTGAAATACTGGCTCCAATGATTTTGTATAAGGAACTCTCATCTCCAAACTAAGGCAGGAAGCGCCTCATGTTCATGGGGCTGTGCCATGGTCTCAGTCTCCTGAGAGGGTCTCAGGGCTATGCTGGTTTGTAGTCAGTCAGGGGTTTGCTCTCAGTGGCCTGGCACTTTCTCCTCTACTCAGTCCTCCATCAGATGGCTGTGTGTCCCTGTGAGTCCTCCCAAGCACTGAGCACTGACGGGAAGCAGACACATACCTGCACTGCAGGTCCACTGTGTGCTTTCCCTGCTCAGCCCAGGAGTTGGTCTTTGGGTATGGGTCACTTCCTCTCCAGCAGTGAACAGCCTCTTTTCGCTCCTGATGCCCCCACTTCCTCCCTCAACAAAAAGCAGCTGAGCTTTCTAGACTTCCCTTGCAGGTGACATGCAAGGCAGAGTCCCACCTACCTTGCTGGGCTGGGAAGTTCTGTCACCTGCTTGGTGAAGGCACTGCCTCTCTGTGAACATGTTCCCTTCATTCCCACAGTGGTCCATGTAGACATCAGTCACAGGTCACCAGTATGGACAATTCTGGCTCTGGGAGAGGCCAGGCAGAGACAGAGCCCAACATGACCTTTCTGGATCTAGGTGACATGACATGTCTATGTCTTGGCTTTCTTATGAGGAGAAACGAACACCTGTAGGGCCTGGGGTCCAAGAACACAGTAAGGATCCCAAGCTATACATCCAAGTACTGGAACTGTACCAGAAGCTAAAATGTCATCAACGAGAGGCCTCAAACTACCTGGAGGGCTAGGTTTCCATGAAAGTCCTGCATGACATTGGGAAGATAGCCCTGGCCTCAGCTCATTTCCTGTGTCACAACCTGTGTACCTGAGTTCTGTCACCTTACTCCGAGAGCAGCTGGCTAAGAGCACTTCATTCATTGCCAGCAGGGTGACCCTTCATACTAAGCAGTGAGCAGGTCCCGCTGCTTACAGACTACACAGTGTAAAATCTGAGGGCAGCCATTCAGCTCCTCACCTGAGAAAGCCAGAGCGAGCAGTGGCAGATCCTGACAATAAGCAGAATGGCATGTTTTGAGATCACAGCACCTCCTCAGAACAGAGCCCCCAAACTGCTGGTCTAACTCTACAGGTCCACTGTGAAGTGAGGCTTCCAAGGTCTTGAGATACTGGGCAGGCACCACAAACTCTGAGGGGGCATCCCAGTACCCTTTCCTGCCCTGCTTGCTCCTCACCGTCTCCCAGGGAGTGGCAAGGCCAGACAGTCCTTTGAGATGTATACTGCAGGGCCCCGAGGAAACAAATGGGAGAAACCTAAATGCTGTCTTGAAGCCGAGACCAGGCCCATCTGAACTCAGCAGAACAAACTCAGTCTGTGAAGCGACACAGTGTTTCAAGAGAGGAAATGCCAAGCAGATGGGAAAATGCCAAGAGCTTTCAGGGCCGTAAGAGTGGGTAGAACGGGAGCGGCCAAGGGTCAGTGTGGGAAGTGGCGGGAGCAAACAGCTCCTTCGTTTGTCACATTGCATTTTCAGAACTCGGTTGAGGAGCCATCAGCTGCCACCATGAGGGTCACTGGACTACAGGGGGCCCTAGCACATGCCAGGAAGGGGCAGCGCCTTTTTGAAGCCCTGATCAGATTCACACACTGGCTGGAACCAAAAAGGTCACAATGCCTTAACTGGCTAATTCTTTCTCAAAATGGACTTATTTGATTTTGACAAATAAAAAATTGGTATCTTGAAGACATTCATCCTCCTTTTATGTTCATTTCAATGACAACATGTGAAACAGTCACCTGGCAACCGAACCTGGCTGAAGGAGAAGACAGACACACTGCCCAGCACAGAAGCCCAGGGATCCAAAGGCTGGGGGGCTCAGGAGGAAGGCTCTGGAACCTCAAGCCCACATGCGGTGGGGCTTCACCTTCTACATAAACCATGTCAACAAGGGTGTTTTGGCTGTGCCAAGTGTAATGATGGAGCTAACTTCATAGGATGGGGGTGAACAAGCCCACATGCGGTGGGGCTTCACCTTCTACATAAACCATGTCAACAAGGGTGTTTTGGCTGTGCCAAGTGTAATGATGGAGCTAACTTCATAGGATGGGGGTGAGCACCACTCCTCACTGGAGAGCCACTTAACCTTTCAATAAAAACCTGATAATAACTATATGCTATCATCACAGGAAAGTTGTGACAATATCAGGCACACAGTAGGCACTGAATAATGTCAACTACTAACTGGGTCGTGCTAGTCCTGAACACCAGGTGAAGGGCAAGCAACTCCAGCTATGTATCTGCACTGTTAAGTCATGGTTCCTAAACTATTCTCTGCCTTATTTTCAATATAAATCTAAAGCTTTTGTTGGTCATCATCTAAAATCATGCTCTCATCCCCTCCCTACACTGACATGGCACCTCATTTAAGGAAGGTCCTGCTTTCTCTCTGATGGATTCAATCAGTTCTGGAGGTCAGGGCTGGTCAGGGGCTCTGCTTTGGGTTTGTACACAGATGGTGCCAACTATGAGTTGTGCATATGTAGTTTTCTCCTTTCCAGTCCTAAAGGCTCTCTTTTTAGTCTTGGCTAACCCTAACATCTAAAGTTACTGTCATGTCACATGCTCGTGTTATTCCTGGCTCTTGTAGAATGCTTCTGGTTGTCGAGTGTAACTTGAAGACAAATCAAGCCAGTGCTTGACTCTGTCAGTTGCTACTCTGGCCTCCACGGTGTGAGTCAATTGGCTTCACTCCTTCTCTGCTGTGACAGATCTGCTTATGTGTCTGCAATTGTTTGCCCTGAAAGCAAACTCTGAAAACATGGACTTAGTCTGCCCCCAAATGTACCCAAGTGTCTGGAAGTGTTGCAAACAAAGCAGAAACTCAAAACCCTACCCCACACCGTGAAAAAAAAAAACAGATTCTAGGGGCATCCAAGACTTAAATGTGAACAATAAAATGGTAATAGTTTTACCTTCATGGTCTTAGGAAGAGCGGAGTAGAGTAAGACAAATGTGCTTCTTAAAGGGGAGATGGCCACTGGGTCTATCTTAGAAACTTCAGTCTCCAGGAGACAGCACTGAGAACCAACTGCAGAAGGTGGCCTGCATGCCTGCCTCAAGTGCTGTTATACCTTCTTTCATCTCATTAGCCACAAAAAACCAAACAAGAATGCAACTGAAAATATAAGCTGTAAAGTTGTGAAGAAGAACTGTCCCCATTGGCTCCAGTATTTGAGCATCTGATCCCCAGCTGATGACTGTGTTGGGGCGGGGAGGGGCTGTTGAACATCTGGGTGGTAGAGCCTTGCTGGAGGAAGTAGATGGCTGGGGTAGGCTGTGAGTGCTCAAAGTCTTACCTCACTTCCTGGTCACTCTCTGCTTGATGATCTGGGCTCTTAGCTTCTTGTTCTTGCAACTATGCTTCCCCACCATAATGGACTCTTATCCCTTTGAAACTGTAAACTAAAACAAACTTCTACAAGTTTCCTTGGTCATGGCATTTTATCATATTTTATCAATGGGAAAGTAGCCAATATATAAGATTATCATAATTCATCTGTCCAATCCAAGAACCTCTTCTAGAATTTATTATTTTTTCAATTTTCTACTAATCAACTAACAGTAACAACATAACCAGCCAAATGAGAAAACACAAAAAGCAAGCAACAAGCACAAGCTTGTTTGTTTTTGGCAGTGTCTGCGATGGAATGCAGGGCCTCATGCTTGTTTATTGGGTACTCTGTACTGACACCCGTCTATGCAAAGGTCTGGACTGAGTATTTAAAAATAAAACTGAGCCAGGCAGTGGTGGTGCACACCTTTAATCCCAGCACTCAGAAGGCAGAGGAAGGCGGATCTCTGTGAGTTCGAGGCCAGCCTGGTCTACAAGAGCTAGTTCCAGGACAGGCTTCAAAGCTACAGGAGAAATCCTATCTCGAAAAACAAAATAAATAAATAAATATCAAATGGCCACATACAAACCCTAGCGGCCATGATGAACACAACAGGAAGCTCTGAGGTGATTCTTTACACATTGCTGGATAGTGTGCACACTGGACAATGGAGAATATCTAATACACACGCCAATGGCCAGCTCATCAGAGCAAGGCACACATATGTCCATGCAGAGACCTGTACGGGCATGTCTTACAATCTTTGTGACAGCTAAAGTCTGAGCCAGCTTAGCAGCTATCACCAGAGGCAAGAGCAGACAGTGGCCATTTAACAACAGAACAGGGCACGGTAGCCAAAGTGAATGGTAACAGACCCACAAGGCAGGAAAGCAGTTCACAGAAAACAGTCAGGTACCAGAGAGCACACATGGCAGCATTAGCCCAAGATCACATGGTAGGGTGAGACATCAGTCCAGAGTGAAGGTGGAAGGGAAGATATGTCCTGGGAACCAGGCAGAGGCTCAAAGGATGATGTCCCAAGAATGGTACCTTCCTCCCCCTGCACCAGTCAATCCCCAGTGCCTTGTAAAGATCACTAGCACCAATCATTGTAGTTCCATTAATGTTAGCTAAACTTGAAAGGATGCCTTTATAAAGGCAGGAAAGCCATCATTAGGTTATGAGTCTTAGGTTTTGTTTTAAAATATTTACATAAAAGCCTTCCTTCCCAGAGGACGTGGTAAATTGACCCAGAGATGTGCTGTCTGTAAGTAGACTTTGCAGGCTGGCCCCAATCCCTTCTGTGCAAGGCTCACCAAAAAGTCCATGTTACTCAACCAGTATGTGCCACCTATCTCTCAAGCCCTGGCAGGTGAAGTCACTGGATAAGAAATAAGCACATAGCAGGGTCACCTAGCTGACCTCCATCATGTTCAGAGCTGGTAAGGGACCTCAGGGAGCTCCCACATACTGTCCACATCCATGCTCAGGTCCCGAGAACAAAGACATCTCTGAGCAAATGGTGGTAGCACACCACCAGCCTGCAGCACAGTGGGACCTGTCCCCATCACCAGCCTGCAGCACAGTGGGACCTGTCCCCCTCACCAGCCTGTAGCACAGTGGGAACGGTCCCCCTCACCAGTCTTGAGACCTTGCAGGCCCTGCCCTCCGTGTCTGGATCCCAAATGTAGAGGGAACACACCACACCCGAATCACAACTGCCCCTCACTGAGGTGAGGGCTGGGTATACCAGAACCTGCGGGGCTAAGTGTTGCTAGTCAGGTATGCAGCACTTATCTAAGGACACCCTGAGTGTCACACCACATGGTGCCAGACAGACTGAGCCCTCCAAGGAGGTGAGCCCAAATATTATACAGTGTGCAGAACACTTTCGGGGCCCACACTGCTCCCTGGAGCTGGGTAGGGCACCAAGATGCACCAGAGCGCAGCTGGAACAGCGACATTTCAGAAGACAGGTTCTGCTGTGGGCAGGGTCACGTCACCACTTCATGATGCTCTGACTTTTCATGGCTGAATGTTCTGTAAAGGCAGAGAAAGTAATGGGACGGGCAGGCAGGGCTTGCTGATTCCAGAATGAGGTATCAGCTCTGAATGAATGAGGAACTGATTGTTTCCCACACCTGTAATGTGTGGGATATAGGATACTCCAGGCATACTGAGAGTGAGACCTGGCACTTCATGATTCTAAGGGTAGTGTTCATCCTATGGGATGAGAAATCATGGGAGCTCCTTGTATTGAGCTCACATTTTATTGTGAACTTTCTAAATCATGTTCCACAACTAGAATGTGAAAGCATCGCCATTGCAGGATGCTGGTTGTGATGCGCTGGCTGTGACAGGAACCCTACTGCCACTCAGCACTAGAAAATTAAACTAAATGTGTTTAGCAATGATCCTTGGAAGCTGGACCACTGTCACTTCTGATGGGAAAGCCATCAAGTTAGTGTGTGTTTAGATCACCCCATTTACCAGGAGGCATGTTGGGTGCTATAGCAGAAAAGGGTCCCTACAGGTGACTCTCCACTGAGCTGAAGAGACAAATCAGAACTAGAGAAAGTTAAGGGACTACGGCATGCAGTCCAGATACAATTGGTGGAGAGGAGGCTGGGGACCACCTGGGATGTCTCAATACTGACTCTAGGCAGTGCACAGGCAAGATGAGGCCCCAGGAGGTTGCAGGCAATGGTTTGGAGCTACAGGATGAAGGTTGCCAGCCCTTGCACAAGTCTGGGGAAGTTCCAGATCCAACCAGTTCTTGGAGGAATCCCTGGAGGGGCTCCATCAAGCCAGGAACATAAAGACTCTTTCAGGAGTCCTTCTTCATATGCCAAGTCTGGAAAACACCATGGTCATGTGACAAAGGAGCTGATGCTGCAGAGCACCAAGGGAACTAACTCTGGGGCAACTGCATTCCCTGCCCCACCACATCTCTTAGCAATGTCCCTGTGAGTGCTAGACTGGTCCAGAGATCCAGTCCCTTTGTTCTGACATCACAGGCTTGCTGCTCTTTATCATTCCTTCCTACTCATTCCTGTGAAGATCCTCTTATGTGTGCACTTAAGACATTCATGTTTTTTCTTGTTAACCATTTCTCTAGCCAAAGGCTCTATGGTGCTAAAGGGAATGACAGGGATGCTGCACCCCTACACAGCTCTTTATCAAAGTGTAAAAGAGCACAAGCCCCAGGCATGTATTGCAAAGGCTTTTGCAAGTAAGCACACTATGTCAGCTCCTCTGAAACCGAGTGTTGGGACATAAGCAGGAAGCCCCTCGGCTTCACCTCTCTGACTCTACCATCCTGGGTCTCAGAGCAAGGCTCATACTGCTTCTCTGCCTCAGAGACTCACACAAGGTTCTGTTCAACCGAGTTTTGTTCTCTAAGAACCGACTGAATATGTTCCCTTTGTGAGGCACGGCTCCCTCAGGTGGGCCTCTCGAGACAGAAGGGGAACCAAGAGGACCCTATTCCCACTCCAGTGCACTTGAGACGAGTACTGAAACCAACATGTCCAGGGTTCCCACAAATAGAAGAGGGGGAGGAGGCAAGGTGGTAGGAAGGGAGGCAGGAAGGAGTCACTGGCTTTATTACTTTTGAACTTTGCTTGGAAAAAAAAAACTTCACAACATAGTTACTAATAAAAACTCCTTCCAAATGTCTTGTCAAACCAGAAAGAAAGAAGTGTGTTGGGAGACATCTTGGCAGAAACCAAGTCTGCCTGCTTCCCCAGTCTACAGTCTGAGTTTCAAGTCCAAAAAAAATCATAAAAAAACCCAAAAAACCCACGTGAACTACTGGGCCAAATAAAAGGCTCTGCTTAAACACCTGCTCTCACACCACAAGCTACAAATTAACATTCCACTCCTGCTAATTAGTGAGCAGTTTTGAAAATCACAAGATTAGGCTGTGGTACCGTGGACCACTGAGCCACGCTGCACTGTCGGCATGGTTCCATGGGGACTCCTCTCACATCTCTGTCTCTTCTGATTACAGAGTATGGTTCACCTGCCCAGAATCTTCACAATCGCAATGTTCCAAGTGAATGCAACCTAACTTCAAGTCCTCGTGGCAAGCATGGCTGGCCCTACATCCCTGAGCAGCATCCAAGTCAGTTCAGCATGCCTGTGATGTGGACCACGGCAGCCACTTCTGCAGGACAGAAGATGCTATCAGGTTGGAGCAAAGCCAAAGTTGCCAGACAGGAAGGGAAGGTGGCTTGCCTGAGTGTAGCCCTGGGCAGACCCCAAAATCTTCACCCCACAGCTTAGGGTAACGATGAACAGTTAAGAAGTGCCAGGGAGTGAGGAGGGCAAAGGGCAGAATGACAGTCTTTCCCAGAGCATCTGAAGGTAAACATTTGTTTGAGAGGTTAGGTAGCCCTCCAGATCTCAGAGGTGGAAACCTTAAAAAAACGAAACAGGAAAGTGAAGATTGAGATAGCCTGGCAGCCTCTTCACGGAGGACCTGGCTGGGCTTCACAAGGAGGGAGGCTAAGCAGACCTGGCCAAGCTCATAAGCATCTAGCACAGGTCACAGAGACAAAAACATGACAAAGGTGCCCCTACCACTCTGAGCAGGCATCCTAGTCCTCATCAAGTTTGTTCAAGTCTCCAGAATAGTCTGGGGAGTGCTCTAGACTCCCAGCACTCAGATCTAGGTTAGCCTAGCTCAGCACCCAGACCTGGCCTAGAGTCTAGACAAGTACCAGCTCCAGACAAATACTGAGTCCAGCTTAGCCCAGTGTCAAGCACCCTAAGTCCCATACCCGTGGGGCACAGCAGGCCAAGAGCAGCCCTTGGCCCGATACTCTCTTCAAGCTCCACTGAAGGTTCCACCACAAAGGAACCTACAGTCATGTGCATGACTAACACACACCTTCACTGGCTCTCCTGTACTCTCTGCACTTAGGCAGAGGGTCAAAGAAGGGGACACTCAATGCCCATACTTTACATAAGAAAAAGCTAAAAGCAGAGTAAACCCAACCTAAGGCCTAGCAGCCTGGAGAAGAAAGTGAAGACAGACTCGGAGTGCCTTCTGGAGTTTAGTCAGCTGGGGATGCTATGGACGGGCACACCCAATTGCCACTCAGCCAGGCATTTTCCAATCTGTGCTCCAGGATAGGACATTTGCTTGATTGAATTTAAGAGCATTTTGCTGCTGAAAACACTTTAAAAGCCACTGCCCTAAGCCAGCCTTCCAAAGCTTGGGCTAATGTCACTGAAGACCACTGGAGCCCAGATCCAATGATCCTCTCACCAAGCTTTCTCACGCCAGTCACTGGCAGGAAGAGCACAGAATACTACTCAGAGAAGGGGCAGGAGGCAGCAGGAGGGTGGGACAGGAGGAGGTGAATGACATCAGGGAGAGTACAGTGGGAGGTCTGGTGTGCTGGGTTACTGCAGGCTAGCCTGGACAACAGACCACTGTGGCAGACAGAGGGGATCCAAGTTCAGTGTGAGCCCACCACAGCTGCTGCCTTGTGGAGACTGGAGAGCACAGGCCTGGTGGACGGTAGGGATGGGGAGCTCACTGCAAGGCCTGAGGAGGCAGAGCCTCACTTCCACACGAAGGATCCATGGATGTGGTAAGGGCAAGGAGTCACGGAGTTGAAGAGCCTGACATGAGAACACGAGGAATGGCAGATTTCAGGTCCAGCAGGCCTGCAGGAAAGCTGAGACTGGACAGTACAGAGATCTTGGGGAAGGTGCTACACAGACCCCACAGCCACACCCTCCACTGACTACACTGCTACAGTTTCTCCCTCGCACCCCCCCNCGTGTGTACATGTGTTATGCTGTGTGTGTGCGCGAGTGTGTGTGAGATAGCAGAGTAATTTTCAGGAGTTGGTTCTCTCCCTGTACCATGTGGATTCCAGGAATAGAACTCAGATTATCAGACTGTGTGGCAAGTACCTTTACCTACTATAAACCGTCACATGGCTCTCTCTGGCATAAATCAAAAGGTGCTCCTCACAAGGACTCTGGAAGCTAAAAGCTTGCGTCTGTCTGTCTATCTTAGTGAGGAGCAGGTATAACTAGAGGCTGGAGGAATCCTTCCACACAAAGGAGGGAGGGGTTCTGCCCCTGACCCAGGCAGACCATAGGTGACTACTACCTTTGTGACAAGACCACCTTGTTTGCTTTGTGTTTCTCATACCTTTCACAGACTCCTCTCGCTTTAATCTCTGTAAATGTCCTGATCCCAGTGACTTTCAAGCTGTCTGAATGCTAAAACTGAGTAGTAATGTCTCTAATGGTCTGCCTGCTGTCAGTTTACTTCACACACCAGAACTACTGAACCTTTAGCAGGAAAGGCACACCTGAATGTCCTCATGCAGCACAAGGTGGTGTGCCCTTTGAGAACACAAGAGCTGGGTGGGAGGGGAGATACTGGCAGAGCTGCTAATAGGAAGTTAAGGAGCTTAAGCTCCATGGGAGCGCAGAGGTGGCATCGTGGGAACACAGGGGTAGTACAGAGGTAGATTGCTGCGGGAGCACAGAGATGGGACGCTGCGGGAGCAGAGATGTAACACTGTGGGAGCACAGAGGTGAGACAATGGGAACACAGAGGTGGAGCACTGTGGGAGCACTGTAGGAACACAGTAGTGAGGTACTACAGAAGACAGTGTGAAAGCCAAGCCGGCATCTGAGGCAAAAACTCCTTTCAGTACCAGTATCAACAGTGGGACTCTCACATTTATATCCCCTCCCCTCCCTTCTCCTCTCCCTCCCTCTCTCCCTCCCCCCATCTTCCCTTCTCCTTCCCTGAGGCTGGGATAAAACCCCTGGGCTCAAGCATTCTAGGTAAGGGCTCTAACCATGAGCTATACTCCCAGCCCATACTTGGTTTACACATTTTCAACCCTCCAGGCTGACCTTGTTTTCTATTTGGACATCAGGAAGTCTCTGAATGCTAGGGATACTTCTCTAGGCCTGATCTGCTGTCCTAGAGACAGTCTGCCCTCCACACAAGGCCAATGTGTAGGCAGTGGTGACCTTAAGCCCTTTCCTGCTGAGCAAGTGAAAAGCACACTCTGAGCAAAATCTTAAATGGCACCGCCCAACTTCCTTAAAATTGCATGAGACGACATGGTAGGAACACACATTACCAAATGTTACGCACAGCCTGGAATGACATCAAAGAGTCACATTATGTCAAGGGCATGGTTAGCTGGATGCACGACACTGCTGAAGAGTATGAGATTTCCTAATAACCATAACCCAGGCTGGATGAGGAGGCAGACATAGCCTCAACTAGGCACAGATTGAGCTGGCCCCTCATCTCTGCCTGCACTTGGTACACATTTTTCCATACATCGTGGGGTTCTGTGGTTCCTAGGCTCCGTGTGGGAACCTGTCTACTATGGACCAGGTCTATAAAATATCTCTGTGTGGAAACATTCAAGCTTCTGCCTAGCCCTTCTCCACAGGTGCCTGGGCACGGCATGGTGGAACACGGAAGAGCTCCTGGGGCCTGTGGGAAACGGAAGGCCTTAGCTGGATTAGTAGGGTGAAGGCTGGAGGTTCTTCTTCGGGCCTGAGCCCCGGGGACCTCGACTGGAGTGATCCTTACACTGCTTCGGTATCACTGTGACCACAGTACATAACAGTGACCTCCCAGAACTAACACACAGACTCAGTCAGACAGCCTCTGCATTTTAATCTTATAATTAGAAAAGAAACTAGAAGTATAAAAATAATAAAAGCATGAAAAGTGACGAAATAAAATATATCTGGCTGTCTAGCTCAGTTGCTGAAATCCCCTGCCTCCTGCCATAGCAGGTCTTCCACAGGAGAACAGGACACAGCCCTGTGGCCCTGGGGTCTGAGCTGGAGAAGGGGACAGAGGGTGAAAAGCCCCCAAAACAGGGGGAATCACCTGGCCAGGACACCACTTCCTCAGAAAGGCGCAGTGGGGGCTGGGAGCCAGGGGCTTCCCACCCTCGGAAAGGGACCTTCTGAAACCTATAGAACAACTTGAGATGCTAGGGCTGGGGAGGACTGGCTTCCCCAACTCCTAACAACAGTGCAGAACTTTGGAAAGTCGATAAAAAATATTACATATCATTAAACTGATGGATTATGGAAACCTCTCAAGTATATCAATTACCCACAAGAATAAATGTCCTCTGCCAGAAAAGAGAAGTTAGAACCAGGGCTGTGAACCTGTGGTTTTGGCCCAGGCTTGGCTGCCAGTCCTACTTCTTTTCTTGCATTAAGGAGGCTTTGGCTGATTAAATGACATGATTATTATTGTACATAACACAGGAAATATAACCCCCTTTACTCTAAAATATATGCTTCTCACACTTTGCCCAGGCTCCCTGTGGTCTGTGTTCTGGCATGAGCAGGTTTGTAACTCAAGCAGTGGGAATCCTCCCCGCCTCCATTCTGTGAGTCCTACAGAGCTAAGAATGCCAAAGGCTCCGCCTGCACTTTCCTGTGGGAGAGGAACACCAGCCTGAGGTGGGCAGCTCTGAGGGAGACAACAGAAGTCTCTAGAAACTATTCCAACTGGTCTGTAGTACCAGAATACTACACGCAGGAAGAGTGTCTAGATGAAGCTCTCCAAAGAGTTTAAGGCAGTTTTTTTTGTTGTTGTTGCTGTTGTTTGTTTGTTTTGTTTTTTTCTTTCTAAATGTTGAATTAAAACCAGGGATTATGTCAGAGAAATGGAGTGAACCCTGGCTGGGTCTTCCCTTCCTGGTCAGTCCCACTAAAAGAGCCGTGTACACAGACTCTTCTAAAGACAGAGAGAAAGGTTTTGATTCTCCTTCACCCCACACTCTCAGTCCATCTACTACATTTTCCTCAGGAAGGGAACTTCCAGAATGGCTCAAATTCAGCAACTGCTTTGAGAGCTGAACTTGCTCGTTTGGAAGCTGGATGTACAAGGGATCAGCAAGCATGTTTTTGCTTGTTGATCACAGGCGTGCAGGAGCATGAACTGCAGCTCAGCACACTACCTGTGCTGGCTATCACGGAGCTCCTATTGCCATGTTAGTCAAACACATGGCCAGGCCACCAGGATGCTGCCCACCAGTGAAACTCCAACTGAGACCCTCCCACAAGGAAAAGGCAGAGAAAGCATCTTACTGAGTATATCAAATAGCAGATATATTTTCATAATTTGAAAACGGCAATAAGAAAAATAAAATATGACTTACCACCATCAGACACAGTTGCAGACTGAAAAAAAAGAGAGAGAGACATGAGTTAATTACATCTCATGACAAGATTCAGGGAACAGCGCTTCACTTCCTCCAAGGTCCTGGGCGACTCCCAGCTACCCAGGTAGGCGCTGAGAGAAGCAGACAGTGAGTCAAGCCTTGGGGCTCCAACTCCGCCCCAGCTGGTGACTCCCTCTAAGAGGAAGTTGCCATCATTTTCACTTGAAAAGAACAGATCCCAGCATGTCTGACATCATAGTCTTATTAACAGACTGTGTGATAACAGCTTAAGATTAGTGCCCCAGTGAGGGCACCTTGCAGGGCAGGGGCTCAGTACCAGAACACTGTTCAGCTCAGGTTAGTGTTACCTCCACTCCAGTGAGACCTGAGCTGTGAGAAGGCAGAACAGGAATGTGTGTGTCCCTAACCACCACCACCACCACCTCCCCCACCCCCG